>JADBJO010018594.1:0-35008 GCA_016801955.1 Conus betulinus | reverse complement strand
AGTCTCTGCAGTGATTCCGGCAACGCAACTACCCAGAAGCGGAAGAGAGACTCCAATCTGTTTTGGTGGCAGTCAGGTATTTATCATTCAGTGTTTATTTATTAGCAAACCAAAACTGTATTCCCGTTTAGGAGCAACTGAAACTTCCTCAGCGCACTGTGAAGGTTTTGTTTAGAGAACAAAAGTATTTGTTGTGTTGTGTATCCTATGACTTGATAGGGTAGCAAAACAAAATTATTTTGGAAAACATGAATAGATGAAGCGAGTGTTAAAGGAAGTGGTCTTCAGAAAAAAAAAAAAAAGATTTTGTTTATTCTGTGACTTAACTAGTTATGAACTCCATAATGAAAAAAAGGTGTTTATTCTAATGTGGTTCGTGAGAAGAGGGAGAGTTTTTTTGATGCTATGGATAATAAGCTCCCAGAGTGAGCGACAAAGAATTCATACATGCTAGTTTTGATTTTTGATGTGTGTAATGAATTGTATTCATGGTTTATTGAAGAGGGTCTAGGTGGGAATCCTTTCCCCAATTTTGAAAACTAGATACTGAAAGGTTTATATTGAAATCCTTTCCTGTGTAGTGCTGTGATTCCGGAAAAGGGAATGTTGTAGTCTTGAAGAAAGAATATGCTGATGTTTGTCCCAAGTTCTAGTGAAATGTGATGTGGCTAATAAATATGAATGTACTCATGATTGTAATGAATAGTAGCCATGTTCTCTGCCTTGCGTCTGTGTTGAGAGGCCGGCCTGAGTGCCGCCAACTACCCTACCTGCCAGTGCGCCCAGGACCGACTACCCACTGACCAGTTGGCTGGAGACGCCGCTGCTGCCAAGCCAGAGCGCCGCTCCCAAGTTTTGACCCAGCGACCTGATGGCTAGGGCGTCGCTGCGTTGTGTTTTGAGTGTGAGCCACAGCTCCTGTGTGAGACTGTCGCCTTGTCGCGGCAGAGACGCCGGGAGTGTGGTAGTGATTTTTGAGCCACAGCTCTGTGATGTTCTAGTAGTCCCATGTCGGACTTGACTCGGTAGACGGCGTATACATCGTCTTCATCATCTTCATCGTTTCGTCATCGTCTACATCGTCGTTGGAACCAGCAGCACTAGTAGATAGCCAGTTATATATAGATATACTTTGTGTGTACACCCTATGGTTGGCGTGCTGACTATTGATGATCTTGCATTTATCATATGTGTTTGTCTGATGGCTTGGGCAGCATAAAACAAAAAAAGTGTTGTTCTGTTGCCTGACTGTCAATGTTCGGGTGAGTGGGTGTGTGTGTATGTGCACTGGAAAAGTCGTGCATGCATCCATAATTTCTGTGCAAGAGTCAGTCAGACACCTGCAGACACTACCCATTCCATCCATCAAGGACTGATAAAGCCAATTTGTCCAATTGTGTCATTTTAACATCTTTAATATGTACAAACAGGATTGTTGTGCCAAACAGGGCTTTTCTCACTAAGCGCCATTCCACATACACATGAAGAGCCACTTTAACATCTTTAATATGTACAAACAGGACTGTTGTGCCAAACAGGGCTTTTCTCACAAAGCGCCATTCCACATACACATGAAGAGCCACTTTAACATCTTTAATATGTACAAACAGGACTGTTGTGCCAAACAGGGCTTTTCTCACAAAGCGCCATTCCACATACACATGAAGAGCCACTTTAACATCTTTAATATGTACAAACAGGACTGTTGTGCCAAACAGGGCTTTTCTCACAAAGCGCCATTCCACATACACATGAAGAGCCACTTCATTCACACAACTCTTTTCTCACAAAATGCCATTCCACATACACACAACTCTTTTCTCACAAAGCGCCATTCCACATACACACGACGAAGAGCCACTTCATTCACACAACTCTTTTCTCACAAAATGCAATTCCACATACACACGAAGAGCCACTTCATTCATACAGCTCTTTTCTCATAAAATGCCATTCCACATACACACGAAGAGCCACTTCATTCACACAACTCTTTTCTCACAAAGCGCCATTCCACATACACACAACTCTTTTCTCACAAAGTGCCATTCCACATACACACAACTCTTTTTCTCACAAAGCGCCATTCCACATACACACAACTCTTTTCTCACAAAGCGCCATTCCACATACACACAACTCTTTTCTTACAAAGCGCCATTCCACATACACACGAAGAGCACTTTCATTCACACGACTCTTTTCTCACAAAAACGCCATTCCACATACAACTCTTTTCTCACAAAGCGCCATTCCACATACACACAAAGAGCCACTTCATTCACACAACTCTTTTCTCACAAAACGCCATCCCACATACACATGAAGAGCCACTTCATTCACACAACTCTTTTCTTACAAAACGCCATTTCACATACACACAACTCTTTTCTCACGAAGCGCCATTCCACATACACACAAAAAGCCACTTCATTCACACAACTCTTTTCTCACAAAATGCCATTCCACATACACACGAAGAGCCACTTCATTCACACAACTCTTTTCTTACAAAACGCCATTTCACATACACACAACTCTCTTCTCACAAAGCGCCATTCCACATACACACGAAGAGCCACTTCATTCACACAACTCTTTTCTCACAAAGCGCCATTCCACACACACACAACTCTTTTCTCACAAAGTGTCATTCCACTACATACACACAACTCTATTCTCACATAGTGCCATTCCACTACATACACACCACACTTTTTTCTCACAAAGCGCCATTCCACATACACACAAAAAGCCACTTCATTCACAACCCTAGAACATGCCCCCCCACACACACATTCTGCCATTCCTGAAGCCACTTCATTCACACAACTCTTTAGACCATACCACACACACACACATCCTGCCATTCCCAGCAAAGGATTTACACACCACACACACACACATCCTGCCTCCCCAGCAAAGGCCCCACCTCCTCATGGGTAAAAAAAAAGAAAATAAATAAAAAAAAAAAAAAAAAATAAAGTTACGAAAGTCAATTCTTGAAAACCTCTATTCAGTCTTCATAGATATGCTCAGGAAAGAGTCCCTGATAAACATGCATGTACGGTTTCCAAAGAAGAAAATCTTCACTGGCAACTGGCATGGCGACTTTGGACTACTAGCTTTAACCTTCATTTTCCTACATTTCGTGTAACAGAAGTCGCCTCTACTACTAAGTTTATATTGGAATTTGCTGCCTGAATTGGGGTACTGAGTTTGAAAAATTGTAAAAAATAAACTAATGGATAGAAAGACTTCAAATTTTTAGCAAATATCTATGGAAAGCTGAACTTTGGTTTGCACTTGTTATTTTAGGGGGATGTGAAAATATTTTCATGGTTCAACACTCACACACCTGATTGTCAGACATAGGTTATCCATGCATGCACGCACATACACACACGAACATGACGTCTTTCCTCCGCACACAACTGCATCCACTCCATACACATAAGGCGCAAACAAAGGTCAATTTCGATTCATCCCCTCCTTAATCTTTTAAAATCCCATGGGGGTTCTTTACTCTGGCATCAATCAAAGCTTACATATTTTCATAATCTGTGATCCTTTCAGCTGGTGCAACCGGGTTAATCAAGCACGCCTCTAAGTCAATTCTAATGTTGCAGATTTACTCATTGCAAGTGTCCACACACACTCTCTGTGGTGTCCAAACTGGCTTCCTCTGTGCGGGGATCCCATACTGCCCATTACATATCACAACTACTGGTCAGCGACAAACTTTTCCCCACCTGGATCTTCCTGCGGATCAGAACTTGGCCCGGGAACGCGCGCAGCCCCCGGCCATCCACCTTAGTGCCCGATCTCCAGTCTCTTCTTTCCTCTACCGCACGGGGAGTCGGCCCAGGGCTTGAGTACCGGTCAATCAACTACAATTCACATACTTCTGTATGTGTTAGGCCTCTGCCTTTATCAATGGGCACAGTCCGCCTCTTCTTCACCTAAATCATGAGTTTGTGTTTGTGAGAAAAAAAAAAAAAGTCCTATGACTGATAACATTTCTAACTATGAGCAGGTGTTGGTAGGAAGGAAGAATGGCAGGCATCACAACACAAAACAACACTCAAATATTTTTGTTGTACTCACCATATGGTTCCAGAAGTAATGAATTATATAATCCAAATGTGATCACACACAAAGAACACAGTCACTGGAAATTTCTTTCCATTGTGCACTGCGTCACCTGCGTCGTCTACCCCCCTGAGTCACTGTCACTATTCGCATTCACTCCTTCAACTTCATAGTCATTATCGTTGTCTGCAGCATCTAGATCTGTGTCCGATTCATTCCACTTGTCATTTTTGGTTGGAAACACAGTCATATTGAACATTTGGTCCACAATCAAGCTCATGTCACTGTCACTGTCAGAGTCCGACATTTCGATTGTAGTCGGAAGTCGATGAGATGACAAAAAAATAGATTAAAAATAAATAAAAAGCCACAAAACCGCTGTTCACAAATGGCGCTGGTAAAGGGAGGAAAGACCCGGAGAGCGACCGGTTTGTCTTATTACTGTGGTCAACCCAAATAAGGGAGGCACACCAAGACAATCGGCCAACTGAGGAACAGGCAGTACAGGGCGGATCAGGAGCCTGATGGGTCGGGTGGAATAGGGCGGAAGGGGGATACAAAGGTTAATCTGATTTGGGTACACAGGAGACAATAGGCGTTGATCGACTTTTTAAGTTTCCTGATCTTACTGTGATAAAAACTGTAAGCTTGATAACAAGACCCAGACTTGTGAACTGTCCACACTGCTCTGATTTTAACAGAAACACTAAACATGCATAGGTATGTTTAAAAAAAAAACAAACAAACAAAAACGCAGTCATGAAGCAGCAGGGATGATGCATAATTTTTGTGTTTAAATGACTATGCAACCGTTGTGGCTGTGGAGCTGCCTAAGGGGCAATGACAGATTAATGACTTTCATTGTTATGGTAGCAAAGCCCGAGGATGGCACTGAACTATACTATACCATCCAGTCTTGGACTGCATACAGTCTATGAGATTGGGGGAAAATGAAATTGAAAAAACAGAGGTTGTGCCAGATGTGAAACCTGAGAATCAGCCTTAGCAGTTGGGTTATCACTTACTGGACAAGCTAGAGCAAGAGCTTTAGACAGAGAACCTACTGGACAAGCTAGAGCAAGAGCTTTAGAGATCGATGCTACAGAACAGAATATAGTTGATGTGATGAATATTTTAATGACTGTGCTTGGTGCTCTTTTTCTACAAGATGAAGCTGACCTAGCATATTCTGCATACTGGGATTTCGAGACATTTTATTAAAAGAAAAAAGAACATGTGTCACTGGCTGCATATATTGCTGAATACGAAGATACACCATTTTCAAGAAACACAAGATGGAATAATTGTCCAGGTCAATCAGATCCAATCTAGAAACAGACATGGCAAAAGAGTAAACAGACAGGGTCAACCCCGTAAGACAGAATTGGAAAGAGAACAAAATGTGTAGTGGACCAGTCTGCAATTCACAGGGCTAAACTATGTCCTCAAAAGCAATGTCATCAAGAAGAAGTTAAATTGATAGACACTGAACACAATGACCAGTGTGAAGAAAAATGGAACTTGTCATTAGGTAAGGTAAGATAATGTTGCTTACAGCTCAGCCGACTGCAAAGCGCCATATCAGGGCTGTCACCACGTTAAAATCAACTCACAGGTGAACTTGTCATTATTTACCAAACACTAAACTAAACTAAAACTAAGAATGAAATTTTGATGACAGGATCATATTGCTGTGCTATCATTGATACAGCATGTATTAAAAACTGTGTGTGAAAAAAAAAAATGGATTGGGCAATGCATGGACAAACCGCATGAAGATCAAAAGAAAAGAAACCAGGCAATGTCAAGTGCTAAAATCTTTACATTTGGAGATGGTGCACAAGCTCATTCAGATATATATGAAAGCAACACTACCTGCCCAGACTGGCGAGGTCAAATGCAGCATTGCAACAGAACTTGTGGATGTAGAACTACAAGGAATTTGCCCAAGAAAGCAGAAACTGTATTGGAGATGTACAATGACAAAGCAGTTTCACAGACAAAGCTACAAGGTTTCAACAACCTGTGGAGTTGAACTCTACTTCACTGGACATCACTGCACAGACATTGTTGGAAATAAAGAAGTCACTGAAGAGAACAGTGAAATCCCACTGTGGATGGAAAAAAAAAAAGATCTCTTGTGAAACTTCACAAACAATCTGGGCATGATTCAGCTGAAAATCTGAAGAAAGTAATGCAAAATGCAGGAATGAGACTTTGATCTGTACAAGAAAATGACAGAGTTATTAGAAAAGTGTTATGTGTGTGCTCGTCACTGAAAGACACCACAAAAACCCACAGCAGGAATAGCTTTAGCAGATGAATACAATCAAACAGTGGCTATTGATCTATGCAAGTTAAGACAAGAATCTTTGATACTTTCACATGATTGATGAATTTACAAGATTCAAAGCTAATGCCATCATCAAAACTGAAGAGTTATCTGTTAATGTCAAGAACATCATGAAACTGGATACCAGTGCATGGCGCACCAATGGTAGTGATTAATGACAATGGCAGTGAATTCAACAATGAATTCTACACTTCTTGGCACTGTACCGCTATCGCCTCTTTTCTCTGGTGTCAACTCAGCCGGTGAAATTTTCCAAGAGACAATATGCCAGGCACTCTCAGGTCTATGCGGTTTTGTGACACCTGTGACATCATCTTGTGCTGTGGACACAATCTTTAGTCGTCTGCTTGAGAAAGGACTAACTCTCAATAGTGGCAAGTTTGTCTACAAGCACAAGTCCTTGGGGTTCTTGATCACGTGTTTGGAGAAGATGGCATCAAGCCAAGCCAGGACAAACTCTAGACAATCCTTGATCTGCCCTCCACAACAATTTGTCTGATAGTGTCATTTTTAATAGGGCCAAACAGCGCTTGTCTTCTCACAAGTCGCTTTCAGTGTGGCGAGAGCTTTGTCATGTTTTGAAGTCCATGACCAGGGTGTGTTCTTTGTCAGTTGATGGAGATCATGCATCAGCATTGCATAGCCCCGAATATGGTGGGCACTACAGAAATTCATATTGCTGAGGAGGCTTTGGCAGACTATCTCAATTGTTACCCTGTCAGTCTCCAACCAGGCGAGAGGAGAAGATTATTACTGGAAAGTATGTGTCACGGAGAGAATGGTCTACTGGAAGCAACTCTTCCTGGGCCGAGGGGGTTCTGAGTGGCATTATCTCCCTTGATCAAATTCTCTGTTGTGAGTTGACCCATCAACTGTTGATTATCGATTTAAAAGATTTTAGTTAATGACTGTAAATTTTTATTTGTGGTTAGTGAATGATTGTTTAGATTAGTTTAGTTGTTGAATTCATGTTGGTGTTGTATGGGTGGTTATAAATAATTAGTTGCTATTGGTTAGGGTGCACGTGTGATGTAGGAAAATGTTGGCTAGCATGTCTCATTATGAGATTTTGCATACGGGGGACAGCTTGTGTGTTGAAAGGATTATTTCATTTGGGGAAAAAATGTTTGGTTATTTAAGCAGGTTGATATCTCCCCTATTCTTGGGAGATGATTTAGTCTTTTGGATGTGTGTGTGTGGTATGTTCTAAAGAGTTGTGTGAATGAAATGGCTTTGGGAATGGCAGGATGTGTGTGTGGTATGTTCTAAAGAGTCATGTTACTTGGAGTGACTGTTCCTGCGAGTCTTTTGGGGGAGGACTGCGTCTGGACTGGAAGCCCTGCAACCAGGACTTCTCAACTTCGCTTTTCGGCTGGCAGCTGACCAGAGACCATTTGTCGTCAGCAGTTGGCTACCTGGGTGTCTGAAGGGCTGGACTGAGGCAGCTCTGGACACTCCATTCTACGTGAGGGACATTTATGCCGGCAGATCGAGTATAACTGTTTAAACTTTTCCCTCCCCGCCAAATATGCCAGTGGCTGTGATGAGTGAGCCTGAAACATTGGCTCTGATCTAGGTTGTCAGCTGGACTTGAAAATAAAGGACACTGGGGTGATTATTGTTAGAGTTTAGAGTTGGGGTGTGTGTGAAGGTAGTTGTAATCTTTAAAAGAATTTTAAGAAAAGTTATTTGAAAATAATAAAAAGATTGTTGAACTGTTAATTGGGCTGGTCTATTTTGTTCGGTTTTATTTTATTTGTTGTATTTGTTGGTGAGATGAGTTATGGTATTGGTTGATATGGAAAAGTTGGATATTGGTACACTTGCCAGGTTGAGGCGAGCAAACTTAAAGTTAGTGTTACGCCAGCTAGAACCCCTAGACAATCTGAGCTAGACTGGCAGCATGACAGTATGTTCACTACATTGCCGATACATCAACACCGAAGCAATGACCCTGGACAAAGTTGCCACACAGACTGAAACAGACTCAACTCTTTCCTCTGTGATCTCTACCATCCAACCAAACCTATTGTATAGGGTGCGTACAGATGTAAATTAACATCGGCTGTGCGTATAGCCACAAAACTGGAAGTCGTGGTCCGTGCCTGAACAAAAAAGCACTGATGAAGGGAAACCGGGCATTTTGAAGCCAGGCATAGACCCGACGGCATCGAAGAGGCAACATGTAGTGCCTTAAACGGCTTGCTCCCCTGCTGTGTGTGTTGTAGTGAAGTAAATAAACACCGATCAGCTTCTAGTCCCTGGCTGTTCCTTTGAGTGAATCAGCCACAACCACCACCACTCGACCACTGACTACACTATAGTTCACCAAAGACAAGGATATAGACAGCATGACTCCGCCTATGTTAAACTGAACTTTCACTTCACCATGACTCCCACATCTTAAAGATTTGACAGTTCATTCTACCTGCATCTCTACACCAAAAGGCTATGAATAATGCCCATTCTCTACACCAGAAGGCTGTGAACATTGCCCATTTTCTACACCAGAAGGCTGTGAAAAAAAGCCCATTCTCTTCACACAGAAGTCTGTGGAAACGGCCTATTCTCTACACCAGAAGGCTGTGAAAACAGTCCATTCTCTACACTGGAAGGCTGTGAACATTGCCCATTTTCTACACCAGAAGGCTGTGGAAAAAAGCCCATTCTCTACACCAGAAGGCTGTGAACATCTTCCATTCTCTACACCAGAAAACTGTGAGCATTGCCCATTCTCTACACCAGAAAACTGTGAGCATTACCCATTCTCTACACCAGAAAACTGTGAAAACAGCCCACTCTCTATACCAGAAAGCTGTGTGAAAACAGCCCATTCTCTACACCAGAAGGCTGTGAATACTGCCCATGCTGGTCACCAAGGGGATCATGAGAACTATTGCATTCCTCAGAGAAAAAGTGGAGAACACCGTCAAGAACTGTATGACATGCCAGGTTGCTACACCTACTGCAGCGCCTGAACCCCTCTGCATGTCGGAGCTTCCTGAGGCTACCTGGGAAGAACTGTCTGCTGATCTGGTCATCTACCCAATGGACAATACTTGATATTCTTTAATCCACGAAGCATGATCCACCGTCTTGAAAAGATATTTGCTGTATCTGGGATCCCAGAATCGTTCAAAACCAACAATTGACCACCCTTCAACAGCAATGACTTCACACAGTTTTGCACTCACTCTGGTATCAAACACAGAAAGATCACTCCATTATGGCCCCCATGTTAATGCAGAGACAGAATGTTTCATGAGAATGATCAAGGAAACGATCAAGGCTGCAGCTACTAGAAACTTCAAACAGGAGATGTACAGATTCCTCCTACATCACTGCAATACACCTCACTCCACTACCGGTGTTATCACCAGCTGCTGCCCTCTTCAACAGAAACCTGAGAACCAAACTTCTTTGGTCACCAAACACTCGAACAACAACATAATACAACAAGATGCCTCACAGAAAGCTACAATGAAACCTCATGCCAACAATAAAGCCTACGTAAGCGCTTCAGACATCAAAGTCGATGATCTCATAAGACTATAACACTCCAAAATTCAACACTCCATTCAGCCTATTCCTCTGGTAGTGACCAATAAGAAAGGTTCCATGATCAGTGGTCAGCACAGTCCTCGGCGCATCACCAGAAACGGCTTTTTCAAATGTTCCCAGCAACCATCGACTGCAGACTGAATCAGATCCACCCAAGTGTGAGCAAGCTGAGCCAGACAGGATTGCTCCTTCAAATTCACCACACACACACGTGCTCCCAAACAATTGCTCATACAACATGCAGACACTGCCCTAGTTGTCTTCAAACCTCGAACCAACATTCTCTTTCACAGGCCTGACACACAGCAGGCCGACTGTCATGCAAGTGGCTGGATCTTGAAGGGTGCAGGGGGACATCAAGACAGACCCTTTAGACTCTTGAATCTAGGGCAAAATCCCACCTGTGTCAACTCCGTCACCAACAACCTCCACCTGTAGAGATCTACCTCTCTAAAGGCTCAAGCCCTCCTGAGCCTGTTGTGTCGCCAAAGTCCAATGGCTGACTCCCCAGCCTCTAATTAGCCTTCTAAGCCAGTCTGCCCAGACCAGCCGTAGCCAATATGTCTGCCAAGTGACCACAGTCTCCAGACTACCATACACTCCAAACTACCAGCTAAGTTACCCCTCACCGTGATCCCATCTATAAGGCTAAGCTGCATTTGGATCAACTGCTTTGCTGATGGTTCCTATGTACTGTGAAATTCAATTTCACACAGGTCACACCCCATGTTTGAAGGGTTAACGCTTGCAAACTTTCTGCTCTCAAAATTTGGGCAGAGCCATGCCCTCTACATACTTTCGCCTGCTACAACTCATGGTCCTCATGAATGATGACCACCCAATCCAGACACATCATCAGTGTATTGGTCAAGAAAATAGGCATGTGCAAGACAAACCACGACATACCTGAACCTGACCCATGAGGGCATGAGGCATCACTGACTATACCCCAGCAGGAGTATTACCAATTTACCCTGGTTTTATTCTTGTGGTTGTTATCTGACACGTCAGTTTGCAAAAGGAAAATAAACATAAAAATCACTATGATGGGGAAAGGGGATAAAATTTGTTCCCGGGAATCCAAATGGGGTCAGAGTACTCTCTTGCAAACTGATTGTCCGACAACGACCAAAACAGGAACTATGTTTATGGCCCAGAAAAACAAACAAAATTCCAACTGCTTTATAAACAACACAGCAACACATGCTGCTCTGAGATAACACCATCAAAACTAGCAAACAGAGCTAATATTTTAAAACCATTTGCACCTGTACCATGCCATCACTCCGCAGCAAGTACTTTCCTCCATAGTGCAAATCCATCATCTTTCATAAACAAAAGTCTACCATGACATGGTCAACATTGTGTCCAGCAGAATATCACTAAACAAAGGGACTGTGATCAGTAAAATGTCAGCGCCCTGAGGAGTGCAAACAACAACATGGAACAGCATGCTGAAACAGCAAAATGTCAATGCCCTGAGGATTGCAGACAACGACATGGAACAACAGCACGCTGAACAGCGAAATGCCAGCGCCCTGAGGAGTGCAGACAACAACATGAAACAGCACACTGAACAGCAAATTGCCAGTGTCCTGAGAGTGCAGACAATGACATGGAACAACAGCACGCTGAACAGCGAAATGCCAGTGTCCTGTGGAGTGCAGACAACAACATGGAACAGCAACACGCTGAACAGTGGAATGCCAGCGCCCTGAGGAGTGCAGACAACAAACATGAAACGGCACACTGAACAGCAAAATGTCAGCGCCCTGAGGAGTGCAGGCAACAAACATGGGAACAGCAGCACACTGAACAGTGGAATGCCAGCGCCCTGAGGAGTGCAGACAACAACATGAAACGGCACACTGAACAGCAAAATGCCAGTGTCCTGAGGAATGCAGGCAACAACATGGAACAGCAGCACACTGAACAGTGGAATGCCAGCGCCCTGAGGAGTGCAGACAACAACATGAAACGGCACACTGAACAGCAAAATGCCAGTGTCCTGTGGAGTGCAGACAACAACATGGAACAGCAGCACACTGAACAGTGGAATGCCAGTGTCCTGAGGAGTGCAGACAACAACATGGAACAGCAGCACGTTGAACAATGGAATGCCAGTGTCCTGAGTGCAGACAACATAGAACAGCATGCTGAACAGTGGAATGTCAGCGCCCTGAGGAGTGCAGACGACGACATGGAACAACAGCACGCTGAACAGTGGAATATCAGCGCCCCGAGGAGTGCAGACAACGACATGGCACAGCAAGGGTCACAGTGGAATGCGAGAATATATGGCATCTATGAGGCACAGTGGGAGAAGACAGTGGAAGACTGTTAACAAATGTGTAGATGTGTTTTCTCATCAAACTCTTGAGTGCCGGTCCTCGGATGAGAAAGAAATAGATCCCCAATTCTGATCTATGAAGGGTGACCACTGAAGGGGGGCAGGGAGAGGGGTGGGAGTGTGACTACACCCTATCGTCCCACTCTTCTCATGGAAGAAGAGAGGCCAAGTGCTGATAGCATGGAGAAAATCAAAAGACTGGCATTACTGTGGCAAAGACCTTCCACAGGCAAATGACAAACTTGTGAAAAAGACCAGCTGTCATTCTGCAACGATCGTTGCCTGGTCATCACATGGGAAAATCTTAGCAAACATGAAAATAGAAAGACATTGAAAATTAACACTGTCATGGATATTGACTGACTATTCACAAGAGAAATGCTAGTGGACTAATTAATGTGACACGTGACCCAAAGTGAATGTGAAGGGTGCTTGCTGGGAGAATGGAAGAGTGTGGAAAAGACTGCTGCCATTTATTTATCTTTGTCCACTCCATCAATTTGTGAGTGCAGAGATAACCTTGATGTGTTAAGCCTGACTAATACATCAACTTCGTTCACTTAAGCAATAGTATCATAATTTCCCCCATCCTAAGACACATGAAACCCTGGAATGCAAACGACTATATTTGCCCTGAAACCCACACCACACATAAAGCTATCCCACCATTCCCCTTTAGTCCCAGGCTTCAGATGACAGACAACAGACATGGTCCTGGCAGCTTCCCCCCTCCCCTCCCACCCGGCAGGTCCCATCCTGTGAGGGGAGAATGGATACAACAGGTTAAACCTCAGGCTTATCAGTTGTTGGTGCTAGCCTGTGGGAGCCTCTGTGCCTGTCATATGGCTGGTGAAGTGTGAACAGTTCCCTAACTGAAACCTATGCTCTTCGGTACATCTATCAGTCACAATCACGCCTTCCACTTTCATTCAACAAAAAACAGCCCACACTGGTTCTCTGTGTGCACCATGTATTGGCTTTGGCTTCCATTCTCACACACCACTGCCCATCAGACCTGTGCACTGACATTAGCTGTTGGCCCAGGGTTGCTCAGTGACCCCGGAGTAGTGTGTGTGGAATAGTGTGTGTATCTGACAATAAGCGTTGGCCCAGCGCTCTTTAATAATCTAGTGTCCAGAAAACAGTAGCGTGTCTACTTGGTAATAAGTGTTGGCCCAGCGTTCTTTAATGATCTAGTGTCCAGAAAACAGTAGTATGTCTACCTGGTATTAAGTGTTGGCCCAGTGATCTTTAATGATCTAGTGTCCAGAAAACAGGAATCGTGTATCTGACAATTAGTGTTGGCCCAGTCCTCTTCAATGATGACCTAATGTCCAGAAAACAGTAGTGTGTGTACCTGGTGTCAGCCCAGTGTTCTTTAAAACTAGTGTCCAGAAATAAACTCGGGCAGTGTGAGCAGCCACATTGGTTGTTTGGCCTAGCGCTTCTTCAATTATCTTAACGTGGATCTCTTCGTTGATACGTGAAAGGTGAAAGGTGAAAGCTTCCTTCTCAGGACCACTGGCATCAGAATGAACTTTAGTGCATGATAATTTAACATGATAATTTAAACTTCCACTGGCAGTTCTAGATCTAGACTACTGTCCACACCCTTTCTGGTGTACTTTGATTATGTGGTATACTAACCGTGTTACCCAGCGGTGGACTGCATACTCCAACAGTGTATGAGCGGCACAGGTCTGACATCGTAATTCATTCCAATAAAACACAAACAACAGTCCTCATTCAATGCAAATCATTTATTGCCATAGGCTTCCCCTTGTTCAGAGCAGCTCTTCAGACCATCACATCAACTCGCCCGGTCAGTTCCATCTTTCCTTCATCACTAGAGTTGGAACGGAATAATAACAATGGACCTTCTCCATGGTTTTGTTTGAAAACCTAAATCAAGCAGCAAGGAAGGGGTGCGAGGCAGAAATGAATAAAGGACTGCCCACCACTGGCCATCATGGTGCAGTGTCTAGCATCATGGATGTGCAGGCCGGGGACTCAAGGGACTGGCAACGATTTGATGAATTAAAGGTGGATGTTTCAGCCCTGACCAGCTCCTACCTAGAGCAGAGAGTGATATGGGCTCCAGAGGTCAGATTGGAACCATATTCTGGACCGTCATCCACTAGGGGGATACGTCTCCACATTTCCCTGATCCAGGTTCCCTGGGGGAGCTGAAACTTGGGCAGCTGATCAGTGGCCATGAAGGGGCCCTGTGAGGGGAGACTGGATTGTTGTGGGATGAGTGAGTGGGTGGGACCCTGGAAGGGGACACAGTGGATTATTGTGGGATGTGTGTGTGGGGGCCCTGTGAGGGTACAAGGTGGATTATTGTGGAATGTGTGTGGTGGGGCCCTGGGAGGGGACACTGGATTATTGCTAATGTATGTGGTGGGGCCCTGGGAGGGACAGATCTGGCGGTAACACCATGTCTCCTCTGGATGGTTTGCTTCCTGACCACCAGATACTGACACCTCCCAGTTAACTTAGATGATGGGATTGCAACTTAGGTGACAGGACTGCAACAACACAAACATGGGTGTTGCTATGCATGGAAGAGCCGATGAGACCAAACACAACTTGTGGGGAAAATGGGCAGCATGGAAGAGAAACGAGTTCCTGACCAAGCGAGTGTCATGACCTGGAAATACTGAACAACTGTTCTGAACAACTTTCATATGCCCTTAAATGCTGGCAGTGGTCTGTTCTCCGGGCATGCTGGCAATGGTCCGATTCTCCAGGCATGCTGGCAATGGTCTGGTTCTCCGGGCATGCTGGCAATGGTCCGGGTCTTCTCCTGCTCCAAGTTCTACTTCATTCACCAGGCAAAGATTTCTTTAAGCTTGCTCTCATTTTCTGTGTGGCAAATTTTCTGTAGCTCTCAGGGCACTTGAAAACTCACCTGGCAAACATGAGGTCTTTTAACTCATAAAGATGCACAACTGAATAAACTGTCACGTCAAAAAGTGGTGAAAAACGCAACAATCGGTCAGAACGGAAACTGTAGAACGGCGCACATGCATCACCACACACTCGCTCACACACTTCTATGCATGCTCTACAACCATGTGCTCCTAACAGCTTATCATCTACCACTAAATCTGTTCACCAACAACACCACCCATGATGACAGGCACAGTCCCTCCCATCAGGCTGCCCAACAACCGACAAGCTCTGAGGTCGGACCTGCTGCATCCACCCTCCCCCGACACAGGATGGGCACCACCTTTTCACCCATCCTTTGTCCCACCAGGACATGCCTGGTGCCTGCCACCTTCACCTTGTAAAGCCCCACCCATCCCCTCACATTCACCATTGTTCATTAACATCCATTACACTTACATCCTCCACTTTTCATCAGACTATCTGACATGTATCCACTTTGCTCACCTATCAGAGAAAATCTGTCAGTCTGTTTTGTGTTCTTCTTTTTCTTTCTCTCTCCTGGTTTCCTTTTTAGTTCCCTGCCATCTTCACCTTGTAAGAGCCCCATCCCCCACCCCTACTGTTCATGAACAATTATCAGTTACCTTCTCCACTTTTCATAAAAGTATTTGACGAGTACACATTTTGGTTCATTTATCAGAGAAGATAAGGCTCACTCTGTCTCCATTTTTTTTTCTCTCTGTCATTCTCTTTACCTCTCTTGATCTCATCTCTTTTTGCCCCCTTCCCCTTTTTTCAAGTTTTAACATAATAAAGTGAAGTGCAAAGGCATATTCCATAATAATGCATTCTTGAGTAAAATGGTATTGGGCTCCAAACTAATTTAGTCCAATGGTGAATGCAAAACAAATAACATGATTTCACTGTAACCGAGATCCTTGTATGTATAAACAACACAAATTCTTTTAGCATGTTCATGCATCTCACAACATTATGGGTGTGTATGGGTTGCCTTTACTCTTGTGCCGATTTCTGCATGCAACAATCACCAATACTTGATGCAGCCCTGCCCCATGTTAAGCACCTACATATTCACCTTTGTGTGAATGTGCATTTCATGTTTTTTCAATTGATGTGTAAAATGCATTAGTCTGGATTTTTATTGCATACTCTGCTTTGGGAGAGGAGCAGGTGTTTGGGAATACTGGGGGGTTTTTTTTTTTTTAATTTCTGTTGTTGTTAATGATCTATGATGTGTATTTTTTTAAATCAGTGAAGCCTATTAACCTTTGCAGAACACTTTCCAAAGCTGGCATCAAAGATCTGTTCTGGAGACAAGCCATTATCAGGAAGTGACACACTCACAGATTCAGAACATTCTCGGCACCTGAAAAATTTACCACGTATCTGGCACTTAAAATGAGTGACTGGCCTCATTCCTCATATCCAGAGCTCAAACCCGATACCTTAAAAAAAAAAAAAAAAAAAAAGGCACTCACCATTGTACTGATGTTAAGAGGTCCTGTGACACCTGGCAGAAAAGGCGCCGACCCCAAGATGTAAGCTGAACTCACATCAAAATCCAGGAAGAAGGCACAGACCTGTACGAGAGCTCTTGGTATGGCAGAAACGGCAATCAGAGCTGACATCCCACATTTGGAGAAAAAGGATACAGACTAAATTCAACCCAAGTACACATTTTACACTTGAATCTCACAGTCAGGGAGTTACTGCCCTGTAAAGTTCCTACAAAATGCAGTCAAAATCTGAGTATCTGTTTGACCTGTCCGCTGTGAGAAAAAGAAGCAAATCTAAGCCATGTGTGTACACATCTGAGACCAAAACATGGAACTCCAGTTGGTTGCCCTCCATGTGGCTGCTGAGTAAACAGAATGCTTGTAAGCACCTTCAAACAGCGCGGAGAAAATTAAAAGACTGGCATTACTGTGGCGGAAGACCTTCCACAAGCAAATGACAAACTTCTGAAAGACCAGCTGTCATCCTGCAATGATGGCTGCCTGGTCATCACATGGGAAAGTCTTAGCAAACATGAACATGGAAAGACACTGAAAATTAACACGGTCATGGATATTGGCCAACTATTCACGTGGGAAAAGCTAGTGGACTAATTAATGTGACACAAAGTGAATGTGAATTGTGCTTGCCGGGAGGGTTGGAAGAGTGTGGAAAAGGCTGCTGCCATTATCTATATCCATTGTTCACTCCATCAATTTGCGAGTGCAGAGATAACCTTGATGTATAAAGCCTGACTAATACATCAACTTTGTTCACTTGATATTATGATCAGGAATACAGACAGTTACACTAGGAAAGAAACAAGTGATCAGTGGGTCAGCTACAATTTCAGAATTCCTTTCCCTGATGTGGCGAGTATCTTGACCTACTATCACAGTTGATTAGATTGTCATCAAGGGTGCAGGAGAAGGGACTGTAAGGGAAGGAATGGGATGGCTGGCATGGGACAATTCCCCTGCCTGCGGCTCCAGGTGTGATAAAGGAAATGGTATGGGCGAAGGAGGGAATGGGATGGTGGGAGTGGAGTATGAGTAAAGAAGTAGGGAAAAGAAGTGAAGATGGTAAATCCCACTCAGACCAGGAATATGTAGGAGGGGCCTAGTCATATATGTGCAACTTCTTTAATCTATTCTAAGAGGAGGGAAGAAGACAGTGTTCAAAGGACGCAAAACAGAATTGCCGATGTGGGGAAAAGGAAGGCTAATCTTTGAGTGTTTTGGGGGGTACAACATCTAAATTGATGCGTAATTTGTTGACTCCCGTAAAGTCAGGTGAAGAAACATTTGCTGAATTGAAAAATATTGTGCAAATCATGTAAAACCAAAGCTATCAGAAATAGTACAAGATTTTAAATTTCATACACGTTCACATCAAGAGCAAGAGTCTGTCTCAATATGCCCAACTAAGTTACGTCATTTGTATGAAGATTGCAATTTCGGACTGTTCCTTAATTTGATGATGCAGGATCACTTAGTTTGTGGAATAAACAATGATGGCATTCAGAAAAGGTTGCTAGCAGAAAACGAACTGACTTTGCAAAGGCATTAGAAATAGCTACAGCTATGGAAACAGCAGAAAAGAATGCTGTTGATCTCAAGGGTTGTATCAATGCAACTGATTTTGTAGAAAACAGAAGCACTATCAGAATAGACAAAGTGAATGACACAGGTGCTCCAGGACACAATGCTGATCAGGAAGGAAAAAGATCTATGAAAGAGTTAGAGTGCTGGTTTTGCAAACAAAAAGGTTACATGCAGAGAAATTGTACGCTGTTTCACAAAGAGAGAGGAAAGCATGCTGGAGAAAGATTTCAAAAGCAAAGACAAAATAATGTAGTGCAGAATGTAGAGAACCGGTAGTGACTCAGACCTGTATACAGTATTCAAGACACAAAGTAAGGAGAAACTTTACATGGTAACTGTTCAAATGAACAATGTTCCTCTGCACCGGCAGTGATCAGTGAACAGACTTTCAAGAATATCAACCAGAAAGGGCGTTTTCCACTTAAAAAATGTAGTCGCAAGCTGAAAAAATATACTGGAGATGGGATTCCAGTACTGGGACAATGTCGGGTTTGTTTCCTACAAGGGCAAAAAGTCATTGCCTATGGAAGTTACTGTGGTAAAAGGGAATGGTCCTGCCCTACTTGGGTGGGACTGGCTGAAAAATCCCAAGTTAGATCGGTCAAAGATGGTTCGTTTTCACTCCAGTTCTGCTGGCAAGTCGGCATTAGAACAAACAATTCATGAACATGCAGAAGTGTTGGAAGAGGTCAGAGGCACTATTTAAAGAAGTGAAAGCTAGCATCTTTGTTGACCCCAGTTACGTTAAGCCCTGTCCAGTGCCTTGTGCTCTTTGTGAAAAGGTTAGTGAAGAACTAGACAGACCGGTGGCTGAAGGTACCATGGAGAAGGTGAACATTTCAGATTGGGCAGCTCCCATTGCTACTGTCATGAAACCAGACAGGGCTGTCCGTATATGTGGGGACTACAAAGTCACAGTGGGTGCTGTTTCAAAGCGGGAAAACTATCCCATTCTGAAGACTGAAGACTTGCTTGCTGAGGTAGGTGGAGGAAAATTTGTCATAAAACTGGATTTTCACTGGCATATCAACCGTTCGAACTGGATGATGCATGAGAGGAATTCACTACCATCAACACTTAACAAGGTCTCTATCATTACAACAGGCTACCCTATGGGATTTCTTCTGCTCCTGGCATATTTCAGTAACTAACTATAGAGAACTTGTGTGGTATTTCCAGTGTCTATGTACGCACTGGTGATATTTTGATATCTGGAAAAACACAGGAACATTTAGAAACATTGCAGAAAGCTCTCCACAGACCAAGAAAGGCTAAAGCGAAGTCAAAGAAAAAGAAATGTGTATTATTCCTGGCCACTGAAGTAATGTATCTTGGTTTGAAGATTGATCAAAATGGCATTCAGCCTGTACTAGAGAAAAGTCCAAGCCATGGAGGAGATGCCACAACCAACTGATGTGAAACAGCTACAAGCCTATCTGGGTATGGTCAACTACTACTCACATTTTCTGCCAAATCTTTCCAGTGTGTTGTCTCCTCTGTACTCTTTACTAAAGAAAGGGACACCCTGGTCATGGGAAGAAGAGCAAGAGAAGGCATGGTCAGAATCAAAGAAACTGCTTCAGTCACCTCAGGTACTTGTTCATTTTGATTCTGCAAAAGACATTATCTTATCTTGTGACTCGTCAAAACTATGGACTTGATGCAGTGCCTGCACACAGAACGGAGGATGGAAATGAAGTAAACCATGATCATGGCAGCAACAGAAGCTATTCTGTTGGAGACATGTCATTTACAGCTGGTCCAAAGTGGCTGCCAGCTGTAGTTGTGCAAGTGACTTGTCCTTTGTCTTACAAAGTCAAGTTGACCGATGGTCGAGTTATGAAACATGTGGATCATGTACTTTAAATACGAGTGAGGTAGATCCTGCTGGGTTTACCAGGCAGGGACAGCATACAGAGTTTGCAGCTCAAACTGCATTTGCAGACGGAAAGCTCAATCCAGATCCAGCAGATTTGTTTACAACACCACCTGAGCCAGAAGTTTCAGCACCAGAAGTGGCTGAATCAGACAGTGTCCCACTGAACAGTGATAAACAGACATGTTCGGGTCCTGATGAAGGTAGTTTATTGGTGGGCAAAGATCATCCAGTGCACCAGCAATGTTTGCCATCTCGTTTTAAGATTTTGTGATGCACAATTTGCACGATGATGGCGAATGACATGACTGACAAGAATCAAATTCAGCGTTTCTCCAAGTTTTGTTATTTTGGACGTTTATTCATGTTTTTTAGTTATAACTTTTTTTTTTTTTCTTTGCATGTGAACTGCAATAACAACTACTGCATGGTTTTTTTCCCCATCAAAGTGACATTCTCACAAAGAAAGGCTGGATGGAGAAAAGAGACTTTGAAATGAAATCTTAATCATTTGGTTTCTTCAAATTAGTTTTGTTCAGAATGCGTTTAGTTTGTGGAATGCACTTATTTCATTTTTGTTAACAAACATCAGTGGAGTATGTGGTAGATTTGTGCATGTAGAAAAACAAGAGTGGTCTGTTCCTGGACAACAGCTCAGTCTGATGCCTGAACTTCCGAACTATAATATGTTGAACCCTTGTCAAGTCTTACCATAAAATGTTGAAGGTTTGTATACGATTCGATTTGATACAACCACAGACACAATCCTCAGACACACACAGACCACAAACCCACACATCTTGTCCACAGTTCAGTCATGGATCAGTGTACAGAATGGGTTGATTTGCAGAGGTCAATGCTAGCTTTTTAATGATTCTAAAATTGATCTAGTTGCAAAGTGAGACAACTGCAGGCGGAAATCTAAACAAATCTTAAATAAATGTTAGCGAACCAACAAGAGTAACATGAACAAACGAGTCACAAGACGAAACATGATTCTAAAATTGTTTATAGTGATGTGGTAAATTTGGTTGGAAGTGCTTTTAAAAGGCATGTATACAGGTTTTCAGCACAAAATGTACATTTCTTAAAACTGAACAAACCCATTAAAAATGCAATATTTCCATGTACCAGGTATGCTACAACTATCTTGGCGAGTGTATGGTTAATCAAAGAGAAGCAGTAGAACCTTTAGAGGACAAGTGAAACCAGTCCAGTGGGCTGCCTCCAGATGCAAGTAGCTGTCCAACCATGTATGTAGCTTCAATATGATTAATGCACTTCTAGCTATTTGAGGGAGCAGAGCAATGAATGTTTTACATGGTGACCAGCGCATGTGCAGTAGTAGTAGTACTTTTCTTTAACGTCTTTTCACTAATGTGATATTAGAGAGAGAGAGAGAGAGAGAGAGAGAGAGAGAGAGAGAGTGTCTTATGTAGGTCTATGCATGCATGCTGGAATGCGTGTTTAATGTGTGCATAATATAAGATAATATTAATAATTCAGCATTTCCACATTAGAGTAACTGTCTAACTGGACTACAAATTAAAGAAAAGATAACTTTAAAAGCGAACTTTAAGTCAAGGAAAATATCCGAAAGAGACATGACTGATAATGAAGTTAAGTATGCTTGAAGGGGCAAACAACCAAACAAGACATGAATGCTAGTTAATCTTTTCTCGCCACAAACACATTTTGCGTTATTACTGTACTTGGTTTTTAAAGCATCAAGTTTTATTCTATAGTATATAGAAATAAAATTTCTGCATTGATGCAAATTACTTATTTTAATATTACGGTTGTTAATAAAGCTTTCAAAACATAACAGCTGAGTGTTATTTGCATTAACAGCTAGACCTTGTTGATTGTTTTGTTTCCTGAATCGGCTATAAATTGTTTTAACATGTGTTATATCCCTCTTGTAAAGTAAGATGCAAATATAAAGGCGTCACCGAGTTTTCATTCCTAGCACCTCTTTTTGCTTTTCTGTCAACAAGTTCATTGCCGAAAATACCACAATGTGAGGGAATCCAACAGAATGCGACTTCCGTTCCTTTGCACATTAATACAATTTATGAATAAGATGACATATTTCCTTTAAAATGGGATTATTATTGAGCGAGTTAGAGAACTTTATAGACTGTAAAACAGATATCGAATCAACCATAAATACCACTTTAACAATTGAGTGTGGTAAATCAATTAAATAAGATAAAGCCATAATAATGGCTACCATTTCCACAACATAAATTGATCTGTGCTTTCCAATATAAGAAGTCTTTTCCACTTTTAGTGAAGGTATTACAAAAGCAGAACCTGCCCGATTAGTATGTAACAAGAAGCCATCAGTGTATACTTCAAGATGATCTGAATATTTATTTATAGTGTCCATTTTAACTGTATATGACAAAATATTTGGTTGATCGTTTTTACTAACATCTGTATAATCAAGATCAAAATTTGCTCGGTTCCTTTCCCAATCAGGAAGATAATTAGATGTTGTTTTCAACAGAGAATCAAGACCGATGGCAGACTCTTCCAAAAGATCTGCTGTATAGGAACCAATGGTGGAAAGAGACGCAATCGATTGAGCTCTTTTAGGATAATGAGACTCCGGCTTCACAGCAATTTCAATGCTATTCACGTCTTCATTCAGCGTGTGTGTGTGTGTGTGTGTGTGCGTGCGTGCGTGCGCGCGCGTGCGCGTGAGCATGCTTGTGTGTGATGTGGGACTACAGTTACATGTGTACGAGGAGGTGGGCATAGTGTCTGTCTGTACATCATGATATTCTTGTTAGGAGAAAAAAAACAGATTAAACTGGAAAAAACAACAGGAAAATCTTAAGTGAATATGATTAAGTTAGTTACAAGACATTGCTTTTTGCTTGAGCATACCATCACGATTTCCCCCATCCTAGGACAACGCGAAACCCTGGATTGCAAACGACTATATTTGCCCTGAAACCACACCACACATAAAGCTATCTCACCATTCCCCTTTAGTCCCAGGCTTCAGATGACAGACAACAGACATGGTCCTGGCAGCTTCCCCCCTCCCCTCCCCACCCGGCAGGTCCCATCCTGTGAGGGGAGAGTGGATACAACAGGTTAAACCTCAGGCTCATCAGTTGTTGGTGCTAGCCTGTGGGAGCCTCTGTGCCTGTCACATGGCTGGTGAAGTGTGAACAGTTCCCTAACTGAAACCTATGCTCTTCGGTACATCTATCAGTCACAATCATGCATTCCACTTTCATTCAACAAAAACAGCCCACACTGGTTCTCTGTGTGCACCATGTATTGGCTTTGGCTTCCATTCTCCGCACCACTGCCCATCAGACCTGTGCACTGACATTAGCTGTTGGCCCAGGGTTGCTCAGTGACCCTCATGTCCCAAAAACAGAAATACAGTGTGTATCTGACAGTAAGTGTTGGCCCCAGTGCTCTTTAATGATGACCTAATGTCCAGAAACAGGAGTACTGTGTGTAACTGGTAACAAGTGTTGGCCCAGTGATCTTCAATGATGACCTAATGTCCAGAAAACAGTTCTGTATGTACCTGGTGTTGGCCCAGTGTTCTTTAAAGACCTGGTACCCAGAAATAAACTGGGATAGTGTGAGCAATCACACTGGTAGTTGGCCTAGCGCTCTTCAATTATCTTAACGTGCATCTCTTCATTGATACGTGAAAGGTGAAAGCTTCCCTTCTGAGGATCAATGGCATGATCAGAATGAACTTTAGTGCATGATAATTTAACATGATAATTTAAACTTCCACTGGCAGTTCTAGATCTAGACTACTGTCCCACACCCTTTCTGGTGTACTTTACGTGCAATACTGAGTCATCTAGCGGTGGACCACATACTCCAACAGTGTATAAGCGGCACAGGTCTGACATCGTAATTCATTCCAATGAAACACAAACAACAGTCCCCATTCAATGCAAATCATTTATTGCCATAGGCTTCCCCTTGTTCAGAGCAGCTCTTCAGACCATCACATCAACTTTCCCGGTCAGTTCCGTCTTTCCTTCATCACTAGAGTTGGAACGGAATAATAACAATGGACCTTCTCCATGGTTTTGTTTGAAAACCTAAATCAAGCAGCAAGGAAGGGTGCGAGGCAGAAATGAATAAAGGACTGCCCACCACTGGCCATCATGGTGCAACGGTTAGCATCGTGGACTTGTTGGCCAGGGACTCAGGGATTGGAGACCAACTGATGAATTTATGGTGGATGTTTCAAACCCTGACCAGCTCCTACCTAGAGCAGAGAGTGATATGGGCTCCAGCGGTCAGACTGTAACCATATTCTGGACCGTCATCCACTGAGGGGGATACGTCTCCACAACATGTCCCTGATCCAGGTTCCCTGGGGGAGCTGAAACTTGGGGCAGCTGATCAGTGGCCATGAAGGGGCCCTGTGAGGGGATACTGGATTATTGTGGGATGAGTGTGGTGGAGCCTGGGATGGACACTGGATTTTTGTTAGATGCACATCATGTGGCCCTCAGGGGTGGGGGGAAGAGACACTGTGTATTATTGTTGGATGTACATGGTGCAGCCCTGGGAAGGGACACTGTGGACTTATTTTTGGATGTGCGTGGTGATGCCAGCCTAGAGGAATGCCAGCTCGGTTGGCTTCATGACAAAGCAATTGTTCTTATCATTTGATAGCTCAATAGAACTTGTGTCACCCTTATGTTGAATCATAGTCAATGATCACCGCTCTGCAGATCTGGCAGTAGCACCATGTCTCCTCTGGATGGTTTGCTTCCTGACCACCAGATACTGACAGCTCCCAGTTAACTTAGATGATGGGATTGCAACTTAGGTGACAGGACTGCAACAACACAAACATGGGTGTTGCTATGCATGGAAGAGCCGATGAGACCAACACAACTTGTGGGGAGAATGAGCAGCATGGAAGAGAAACGAGTTCCTGACCAAGCGAGTGTCATGACCTGGAATTACTGAACACAACTGCTCTGAACAACTTTAATCTGCCCTTAAATGCTGGCAATGGTCTGGTTCTCCGGGCATGCTGGCAATGATCTGGTTCTCCAGGCATGCTGGCAATGGTCTGGTTCTCTGGGCATGGCTGGCAATGGTCTGGGTCTCCAGGTATGCTGGCAATGATCTAGTTCTCCAGGCATGCTGGCAATGGTCTGGTTCTCCAGACATGCTGGCAATGATCTAGTTCTCCAGGCATGCTGGCAATGGTCTGGTTCTCCAGGTATGCTGGCAATGATCTAGTTCTCCAGGCATGCTGGCAATGGTCTGGTTCTCCAGACATGCTGGCAATAGTTTGGTTCTCCGGGGCATGCTGGCAATGGTCTGGTTCTCCGGGCATGCTGGCAATGGTCCGATTCTCCAGGCATGCTGGCAGTGGTCTGGTTCTCCGGGCATGCTAGCAATGGTCTGGGTCTTCTCATGCTCCAAGTTCTACTTCATTCACCAGGCACTCGGGGAAAGATTTCTTCAAGCTCACTTTCTCATTTTCTGTGTGGAAAATTTTCTGTAGCTCTCAAGGCACTTGAAAACTCACCAGGCAAACATGAGGTCTTTTAACTCGTAAAGTCGCACAAAATGATTAACGGTCACGTCAAAAAGTTGGTGAAAAACGCAAAAAATCGATCAGAACGGAAACTGTAAAACGGCGCACATGCATCACCACACACTCGCTCACACATTTCTATGCATGCTCTACAACCATGTGCTCCTAACAGCTTATCATCTACCACTAAATCTGTTCACCAACAACACCACCCATGATGACAGGCACAGTCCCTCCCATCAGGCTGCCCAACAACCGACAAGCTCTGAGGTCGGACCTGCTGCATCCACCCTCCCCCGACACAGGATGGGCACCACCTTTTCACCCATCCTTTGTCCCACCAGGACATGCCTGGTGCCTGCCATCTTCACCTTGTAAAAGCCCACCCATCCCCCCACATTCATCACTGTTCATTAACATCCATTACACTTACATCCTCCACTTTTCATCAGACTGACATGTATCCACTTTGCTCACCTATCAGAGAAAATCCGTCAGTCTGTCTCAATTCAATTTTTTTTTTCTCTTTTTTCTCTCTTGGCTTCCTTTTTGGTTCCCTGCCATCATCACCTTGTAAAAGCCCCATCCCCCACCCCTATTGTTCATGAACAATTATTACACTTACCTTCTCCACTTTTCATAAAAGTATTTGACAAGTACACATTTTGGCTCATTTATCAGAGAAGGTACGGCTCACCTTCTCCACTTTTCATGAAAGTATTTGACAAGTACACATTTGGCTCATTTATCAGAGAAGGTACGGCTCACCTTCTCCACTTTTCATAGAAGTATTTGACAAGTACACATTTTGGCTCATTTATCAGAGAAGGTACGGCTCACTCCGTCTCCATTTTTTTTTTCTCTTGGTTTCCTGTTTGGTTCCCTGCCATCATCACCTTGTAAAAGCCCCATCCCCTACCCACCACTGGTCATGAACAATCATTACACTTATAACCTCCACTTTTCATTAAACTTTTTGACATATACACATTTGTTTTCATTTATCAGAGAAAATAAGGCATGCTCTGTCCGTCTCTCCATTTTTTTTTTTCTCCATCATCATTCTTTTTTTCCTCTCTTGATCTCATCTCTTTCTGCCCCACCTCTTTCGAAATGAAATCCGAGCATAAATAAAGTAAAGTGCCAAGGAATAAGTACGATCAAGTTTTGGAGAGAGGTATAAAAGAAAGATATCATTGTAATGCATGGTTATGCAATATGGTGTTGGGCTATATATGTATGTATGTATGTATGTATGTATGTATGTATATGTATGTATGTATGTATGCATGCATCTATCCATCTGTATATAATGCTGAACAATTAAGTAGTGGGGGAAAACAAGTGCTGGCTAACAATTCTTCAGTCATTATACACATACATACTTACAATAGATACATACATCCACATAATACGAATTCCTTCATTAGAACTAATCATGCATTTTGCAACTTTTATGTGTGTGTGCGAACCATCATTTCTCTTGTGCTGATTTTTGCTTGCAACATCACAAATACTTTACGCAAATATGTATATTTATTTACTTGCATGAACACATATGTAATTTGTATGTATTCAATTCATATGTAAAATGCATGAGTCTGGGTTTTTATTATATACTTTGGAACAGGAGCGGGTGTTGAAAATACCTTTTTTATAATTTCTGTTCGATGACCTATGATGTGTATTCATTTTCTTTTAATTAATGAAACCTTTGAACTTTAACAGGACACTTTCCAAAGCTTGCATCTAAGGTCTGTTCTGGAGACAAGCCCACTTTCAGGTAGTGACACACTCAAAGATCCTGAACACTGACACCTGAAAAATTTACCACACATCTGGCACCTAACAAGACTGGCCTCACTCCTCCTATCCACAGCTCACACCTGATACCCGTCAAAAAAGGCACTCGCCATTGTACTGATGTTAAGAGGTCCTGTGACACCTGACAGAAAAGACTCTGACCTAAGATGTAAGCTGAGCTCACATCAAAATCCAAGAGGAAGGCACAGACCTGTATAAGAGTTCTTGGTCTAGCCGAAAAGGCAATGGTCTAAATGACAACCAGAGTACTAATCCCACCACGTTACACTTCAAGCTAGCGGTTAGGGAAGTTATTGC
The DNA here is from genome assembly GCA_016801955.1 of Conus betulinus. Lineage (NCBI taxonomy): Eukaryota > Metazoa > Mollusca > Gastropoda > Neogastropoda > Conidae > Conus > Conus betulinus. The sequence continues at coordinate 7,084 of JADBJO010018594.1, read as the reverse complement.
CCTTTGATGTTCTTGTAGTTTCAATGGTTCTTTCGTATCATTAGTATAAATGAAACGAGGAAAGCATTGATGCTTATGAATCATCAAGGCAGAGCAGCTTTCATACAGCTTAAGAACCCCTGGAGAAGGGAAACCATATCCCAATGTAATTTTCAATATAGAAATTGCACTGCCATCAAAACCTTAGCAGCAAAGAAATATTGTAGCATATATATGAAGACCAATATAGTAGTATCAGATCCATATTCTTATTTTTTAACAAAAAAAAAAAAACTTATATGGGGGAAGGCAGTGCACGCATGCACCCATGCTTTCTGTTAGTGGTGCCTCTCTCTCACACACGCTGTGGCTTTGTCAGAGGCGCCTCACATTCTCACACACACTGTGGCTTTCTATCAGTAGTGCCTCACACACACACACACACTGGCTTTCTGTCAGTGGTGCCTCTCTCACACACACACTGTGGCTTTCTGTCAGTAGTGCCTCACACACACACACACTGGCTTTCTGTCAGTGGTGCCTCTCACACACACACACGCTGTGGCTTCTGTGTCAGGGCGTCTCACACACTCACTCTCTCGCACACACACACAGAGTCATTTTCTGGCATTGGTGCCTCTTTCTCTCTCACACACAAAAATAAACACACACTGTGGCTTTCGGTCAGTGGCGCCTCACACATTGTGGCCGTCAGTAGCGCCTCATATATACACACACTGTGGCTTTTCTGTCGGTGGTGCCTCGCGCACACAACACACACACACTGTGGCTTTCTGTCAGTGGCGCCTCACACACACTCACACACAGCCTCTCTCACACACAGCCTCTCTCACACACCACACACACACACACACACAGTCGCTTTCTGGCATTGGTGCCTCTCTCTCTCTCTCTCTCTCACACACACAAACACCACTGTGGCTTTCGGTCAGTGGCGCCTCACACACTGTGGCTTTCTGTCAGTGGCGCCTCACACACACACACACACACACTCTTACATGCACACACATACACACACACACACATACAGAGTCGCTTTCTGGCATTGGTGCCTCTCTCTCTCTCTCTCTCGCACACATACACACACACACACACTGTGGCTTTCGGTCAGTGGCGCCTCAAACACACACACACACACACACACACACACACACAGAGTCGCTTTCTGGCATTGGTGCCTCTCTCTCTCTCTCTCTCTCACACACACACACACACACACACACAAACACACAAACAACACACACACACACACACACTGTGGCTTTCAGTCAGTGGCATCTCACACACACACACACACGCTCTCTCTCTCACACACACACACACACACACAGTTGCTTTCTGGCATTGATGCCTCTCTCTCTCTCTCTCTCTCTCTCTCACACACACACACATGCTGTGGCTTTCATCAGTTGCTGGCGCCTCCTGGAAACAAAAAAGATTGCTGTCAGCAGTCTCCCAAGGAAAGTGAAGGAAAGGGTTGTCAGAAAGAAACACACAGTCACACACATATGTAGACATTAGCAATCACACTGGATTCTTTTAAAAGCAATCACAAATATTCAAACTTTGATTCATCCAGAACCATTTTGCGCAAATATACACTTTTAATTTGTCGAAAGGTGTCACACTGAACCACTTCCATTATTCAGTAACTATCACCTACATTCACACGTCCATTTGTCCAGTGATACATATTCATATCTACTGACCTGTCCTGTCTCCTCCTTCTCTCTGAAGCCCACCCGCCTCAGATATCCATCAGTGCGGTAATCCTCTGAAGCATAGCGCTGCGGTGGCTGCCTGACACGGCCTGATCGTCTCACTGGAGTTAACAACAGAGAAAAGACTCTTAGTTACCCCCTCCCAATAAGTCTTGCAGTTGCACTTAGCTGTGATGAACTGAACAATGAAACCGGTTCAAAACAACTGGTTTAAACAATCCATTGTCCATCAAGTCTCCCTGCCCCAAGTGGACAGGATGTGTCAATATGAACAAACAAGAAAAAACCGTCCAACAATCAAAGCACCCAACACAACAGCACAGAAGACAGACATAGGGTGGGACAGAAGTTTCACCTAGGCCACAATGCCAACAGCTGTGGTAGAATATCAGAAATGAGACATCCTGGCTGAAAAGCAAACAGCATCCAAATTCAGAATTTTTTGCTTTCAACTTTCAGGAACAGCACACCTTGCCCAGCTGGTTACTGCATGTTCATACCTACATACATGTGGTTTACAAAACAAGCTGTGTCACTGTTCTGAAAGTCCTATGCTGTTGTATGTTACACATGCTAAAAGCACACGCATTTCTTGGTTACCCTTAGTAGACGAAATGTTTTGTTTGAGCCACCTTCCCCCCTTACCTCCCTTGATTGATAAATCTCGACTGTGTGTAAACTCTTTAAAATGTGAATGCCTCAAACCCTAATTACATACATATATATGTCATTAAGTCACAAAACTTAATGCGTTTATTTGTTCCGACTGTATTGGACCAAAAAGCCCATATTTTTTCCAAACTGGTATTTTGCGCAATTAATCTTGGCACCACTTTGAATCCTCCACCAGCCAATTTGAATATTTCCTGATTTCTCAAAAAGTATGAGGAAAATGAAGAATCAAAAAATTTACACTCAAATTAAAGTCCATATGCTCTCATTTCATGTATCGCATGCCTAGGATATTTTCCACAAAAGCTTGCAGCTGTAGAGAAATGACTGATGATGCCAACCTCTCTTGAATTGTCGTCTTCTTCGTTCCACTCTTGGTCACTGAGTTTTGATCTAAATTGTCGTTCTATAAAAAAATCAGACTTCTTGATCAAAATCTTGTTTTGACTCCACTTCTGTGATACATACGACTGAAAATGTCTAAAAATTATTATCTGGTAGTGCATTTCAACAGAGTAGTTTTTTAATCGAGAATCATATCAAAAGCTCATGTAGACAGCCATGCGGGGAGAAAAGCCAGTTGTGTTTTGAATCCACTTTCAAGACAAAGTTCTCCGCTCTGACACAGTCTTGGATAATCAAATTTATGTGTGAAAAGAGTGGAACTTCTGCTATTCATTTACTATAAAGTCATTGTAAGCTGTTCAGTAATTGTTATCGCAATAGAGAAAAAATGTAATATAAACTTGTTAAAAGTGGGTTCAGTATCCGACTTTAATGAGCTGTAATTCAATACAGCAACAAAGTCATCAAATGTGACATGCTTCCTCTTATTCCTTGGGTTCTGAGGTTTTTCATCGATAGTAAATACGTTTAAATACTTTGAAAACAGATGGCGAGCTAGGCAACTCGGATAACATACACTGGTGCCAGTTCTCGCCTCGCAGGGCCGTTTGGTCTTCAACACTGTGTTGGCTCTGTGGTCCAGTTCTCCGCAATATATTTAAGTTACCTAACAGAGACAGTGCGTGCTCCTAATAAGCGTTCTTGGTGTAACATTCCTGATGTGTTCCTGATGACTGTTCTTCGTGTGCATTCCTTGTGTGAGCTTCCACCTATGGAAGGGAAATAAAAGGGAAGAAAACTCCCATGCTGTGCCCTCTGCACCTCCTTTGTTGGCTACTGTCCTTGGTTCCTGAACTTGCCACCATCTGCCTTGTCTTGAATGTTCCATTTGAACAGTATTGTAATGTCTTATGGACGTCCAACACAGCATTTCTTGTTTCGCATCACATTTCAAATGTATCTCCATTTCAATTCCAGCCATGGCCATAACAAAAATCTTTCTTTTCTTTCTTTCTCTTTTTTTTTTGTGAAAATATTTCCATCCAACACCCATTTTGCACCAAATATGAGAAGTGTCAGCGCACTGTTGTTTTTCATTATCCTAAAATTTATTTGTTTTTGCCTGATGAAGACCCAAGAGGTCGAAATGCATAGGGTCTCATCCTGTAATCCGTTTGTATTGTGTCTGGCAGCAGTAATACTCTTACTTTTCAGAATTTGCTTCATTTTCTGCCCTCAGTCATCTCGTTTTGAAATGTATGTTGTTCTTTTTTTTTTTTTTTTGTTTTGCGGTTCATTTTTATTCCAACTGACTGTCCTCATGCCCATGTTGCTCATTCTGCCTCCCTGTCTACAATCACAGCCTGGCTTGTCACACAGCTCTGCCTTTGGCAGTCCACAGGGAGCAGTCCATGCCAAACTGCCATGAGCCAACCCATCAAAAAACACTGCACTACTGCCAAAAATCACTTTGGTTGCGTCAGTGGCATCTATTCTGATCCATCACTGACAGAAAACCACTACTAAGCCCCCACACTGATGACAATAAAGTTTTGAAGCCAGCAGGAGTCAGCATTTCTGTTCTCTCCCATGGATTGCCGTCGTGTCCCTCTCACAATCCCTTCAACTTGCCAATGTCAGCAAACCCCAACATAAACTCATCAAGGATGCACCAGTGGAGAGAAAATCAAAAACCAAGGTCACCACGACAGCAAGGCATTGAAAGGCCATGGAATACGAGACTACCTGATAATCAAAGAGAATGATAACAATGGCGCACTGGAGTTCCACGTTTGCTTTGAGACAGCAACACCGAGCTGTCCTCTCTGCTTACTGTCATAACACATCTCAGTGTCATCCAGACCCATCCCATACCAGCAGTGTGGGTCTGGAAATTCAAGCACTCTCTCTGAGACACTTCCATCAATTCAAGCCTTCCAACTGAGCCCATAGCAAACTCAACTCAGGGCAGGAGTCCATCGGGATGCAAAAAAAATCTTAAAATGAACAGCTGTGATAAGAATTAACCAAAAAGACCTTTCAGCTCAGAATCAGTAATGTTAACCACTGCACAGCGACAAAGAATGCCATCTCCTGTACTGGACCGAGACCTCCATTTCAGAGAGCAACTGCACAGCTTTTTTCATCAAGAACTTTGTTTTCAATCAGTTTAACTGGCTGGACTTAAACAGATAAAAAGACAAAACAAAAAAACTAAGGTTTTGCAACTTTCCAAATTGAAGAACTAAATTTGCACAACACAAAACTATATCAATGCACTAACAGATTTCAAATGATTCTTTAAAGAAATCCTTGTTATAAATTTCTATCTTTATAAAACCCCCTACACACATCCACCCTTTTCACCCCCTCTCTCTCTGCTTTAAAAAAATAAAGAGAAGAAAAAAAGATTGCCAGTCAATAAAACACCCCCCACCAATACAAAATTTAAACAGAATTGTCAAAGCCAGTAAAAAGGAAATGTGATAAGGCTGTGCCTTTCTCAGGAGAAACAGATTACTCGTAATCCCACCTAATTTCATGTCAAATGACGGGTGCTCATGACATGACACTGACAGAATGTAGTATGCGTATGTGTGTGTGTTAAGAATACATGTTTATGTATATGTGTTAGGTAAAGGCAGAGATGTAATTTTCTTTCTTTACACAACCTTTAAGCCCTTTCAATGATGACTTCTAATCTGTGTACACATTTATCCAAACTGTTTAAACGAACAAAAAACTTAAAAAAACAAAAAGCGATATATGAAAAATAACTTAGATATTTTCACCTATGATTTTCCCTTGTTATCCTGTTTAAGGGCAAACCACAGATTTTTCGTATGTTCAAATAGTAGATGCATGCACTGGGACTGCAAGCCATACTTCAAGGACTGTGCTGTAAACACTTTCTAATTTTGGTCTCAAATGTTTGGGCACATTAAAAAACAGCACATTAAAGAAAGTATCTCGAGCGTATAACTTGGAACAAAACTAATAACACTGCTAGGTGTTTCAATGTTTTTACATCTGGACACCAGTTTTGATTTGCTAAGTATTTCAAGAAATGATTTTTGTTTAATACTAAGCAAACAAAACTGGTGTCTTTCTTGTATTCTTTCAGAGATAATCAATATAATCCATTTCAGTTTGTTATTTCAACAGAGAATTTTAGCAAGTGTACATACTCAAGTGTCTAACCCATCTAGTATGTTAGGTGTGTGTGTATAACTGTAAGGACATTACTTATCTCAAGAAACCTTAATGGTCTATAGACACAATATGGTACCAACATTTTTTAACGGATCATAACCAATGTTCGACCATATCTATCAGGAGTAAATAAGCAGTCAGTGTTGTATTTCAGTGTTTGTGCTAATATGAATTATCTACACAATATGGTGTTGTAGATCATCATTGCCAGGCATTTCACTTGGGTATAGTATATACAAGTTTGCGTCTGGTATACACATTGATAGCTGTTCTGTTGATTTCACTATTAGTAGCTAGTACCTGAAGCAGTTGACCAGAAAAGGAGTTTCATCCAGGACGTGTCGCATGCTGAGCATTTTCAGTCTTCTTGGTAGTGTTTATGTATAGATCTGTCCCTTTTCTATTTGCAGCTTGGGGTGAAACAATCTACATTAAACTGTATGATTATACCGCTTTTTCAAAATTGACAGTTTTCATGACCCAGATGATTATTTTTTTCCTTTCACATTCTGAAACAGAGAGGTGGGTGGAGGGAGGAGGGGAGGGAGGGACATTCGTATCTGTGAGGACAGCTATTATATGGCAAAATCACTTTGGGCAACATATATCTCCCTTTTTTGTCTGCACACAGTACAACAATATGGTCCATTCACAACAGACACCCAGAGAGGACACACACAGGAAACCACACACCACACAGTCATCTTAGAAGACCTATTTTTTCATGTGCAGCAAAAGCTAAGCACCAGACAGTTGAAGACACCTCCAGGCAGCAATTAAAAAAGATTTTTTTTTCTCAAAGAACAAAAAAGAAAAGCATGAATCCAAAAACATCACTCGGTCAAATATCTATGGCACAGCATGCAGTAAGGCATATTAAGGTCACAAAACAGTTGGGTAGAAAAGGATTAGACGCCTTCAAACGACTGAACCTTATGTTACACAAACTCTTAAACCTCAGTAGCATACCTTGCGTCTTCATCGTCAGCCAATGCTTCTGCACATGCCTCAACGGAAACTTTCGGAAATCAGGAACACCTGAAAAAGCATACAAGACGGGCCTCAACTTGTGTCTTCATTGACAGAAACAAAATTAGTCAATCGATTGTCTCAGACTTCGACTTGTGGGCGAG
>JADBJO010018593.1:15000-35008 GCA_016801955.1 Conus betulinus | reverse complement strand
TTGCTTCACTGTGTATCCCCAGCCTGACTTACCTTTGGTGACAGAACGTCAGTGTATATTACAATATCATTTTTTGTGCAAAGGGTTTCTACCTGCATCTGAATTTCTGCATTGGTTTTTCCATCTGGACATTTTTGACAATGTCTTCCAAGTTTCTGGAGTGATAGTAATTTGGTAGAGGTGTTTCAAGTGTTTCTCCCATTCCTTGGTTTCTTTGAGTTCTGCTAACTGGCACACAAGCTGTACATTGTGTGTCTGCCTGTCTCATCCATGATTTTCCACATCCTAGCCGACTGCCTTTTGTTTCCTGGCCGCGGCATGAAGTGGGTTTGGGGAATTTTCAAGTGCTCTGAAATATGCCTTCACCTGTTCCAGCTTGTGTCTTGGCTGCATTGAACGAAGGTCGAGCAGGTATCGCGTAGTTCTAACTGGTGTGTCCTTCATGGTTCCCAGGATCAATCTCATAGCTTCGTTTTGAGACGGTTGCTGTATAAACGCATGTATAACATTTTGTGTGAACGCACGTATACATGTGTGAACGCAAGTATAACATTTTGCACACACATGAAATCCTATCGTCAGCCTTCGGCAGAGAAAGCCAGTTTCACTGTTGGCATGGATGGCACGTACAAGCATGGCGTGCACAAAAAGATCAAAATATGAATGACAAACTGTGTGACTGACAGACTGAATGGCACGTGAAACGACAGATTTACGTAGCGCCAGCAGGCAGCCCTTCAGTCAGCTCTACCCAGGTAGCCAGCCTGCTGTATAATGGAGTGCGGGCATTACAGAGTGCTTACAGCTTGGTCACTAAACGAGGATAGGTGCTTTATAAGTACTCTTAATAATGATGATGATGATGATGACGATGATGATGATGATGATGATGATTAATAGTAGTAGTAGTAGTAGCAGCAGCAGCAGTAATTGTAGTAGTAGTGAAAATAATGATGATAATAACAATGCTGCTGCGGCTGCTGCTGCTGCTGCTGCTGATGATGATGATGAGAGACTGTAAACACAAAAATCCACTTATTTGTGCCCCCTTTACCCAAATACAACAAAGAATTTCACAACTCACATAATGTCTTTTTTTTTCTGTCCAAATTTCATGTTCAGCTATTATACAAATGTTCGCAGTCACTTTTCTATCTACATTGTTAGTAACTGCGAGACAACACAGAGGCAGCTCATTTTCTTTCTTTCAACAACACAACATAAAACATTGCAGTTCTTATTCCAGCAGCGGGAATCAAGCTTCCAGGAGGTAGGTAGTACAATCCAATGGTTGGACGATGAGGTTTTCCACAAGGAGGAATGAACATTAACACAAACAGAATCCCTAGCAGACTGCTGTCTGCGCTACATCGACATCGACCGCTCTCTGGTCGCATGGAAAACTGCATTTGCCTTTTGCAACCACCAAGGTTGAAAACCAACTACCACTTGGCCCAAGCCATGTGCTCTGTCCTCCTGTCTGGTCTGTCATACCTACAAACAGTGAGCATCCCGCACTAGTCACCTGTCTGAGCGTCCAATCAATGACAAGAAAGATTAGGGATTCAAACACTCTTAAGATGTGGTCTAACATTTTTGTCAAAAGTTCTAAATCTCACCTTTCCAACTCGCCCCTGCATTTCTTGTCATGACAGTCATGAAGCCAAGACAAATAGTTTCTTGTCATGGCAACCATGAACCCCAGACAAATAGTTTTTTCTTCCCCATCCCACCTTGTCCCCCACTCCCCAGCTTCCTAAGTGCGAAATATTCGAAGGAAATAATTGCAGTCGTGGGTGTCCTCTACTATCAGGCTGTGGCATCGCACGTGACTCGTGGCGCGCCAGATGCAAGAACGACCAGTGAACTGAATGAATGGTGTGGGTAGAGTGGTGCAGGGGGAGGGGAGGGGGTATTGATATTACAGCCGACGCTCAGGCTTCCCTGTGGCGGTCACTATAAGTCACTAGCTCATAACAATTAAAGTTAATATATCATGCACTCCTATAAAGGTCCAAAAACGAGAACAATCTAAACAATTGCCATGGTAACGATGACGAAAGTACACATCCTGGGGAACTCTACGGATAAAACTTGTAAAAAAAAAAAAAAACAAATAATAGTTAAGTCAGTGCAGCTCGACCTTGTCCTTCGATCTAGGAATAACTCACACACCATCAGACCTCCTTGCAGAAACGGAGTGTTTAGATTTGGTTTCCATGAGTTCTTCGTGTGCATGAGCACCATTTTAAGACTAAAAGAGCAAACAGGAATTAAGTATTTTCTTTAGCAATGTGGGTTTTGGGCGATATCATATCACTTGCAAAATACAGTGATGTCATTATGCTAGAAAAATGTTGATGTCCAAATGGTATGAATATACACCAAGGTCATTGTCCTAGGAAAATACACTGCTGCCATTATGCTAGGAAAATACAGCGATGTGTGTGTGTGTGTGTGTGTGTGTGTGTGTGTGTGTGTGTGTGTGTGTGTGTGTGTCTGTCTGTCTGTCTGTCTGTCTGTGTCTGTGTGTGTGTTTGTGTCTGTGTGTGTCTCTGTGTCTGTGTGTTTGTATGTGTGTATGTGTGTGTGTGTGTGTGTGTGTGTGTGTGTGTGTGTGTGTGTGTGTGTGTGTGTGTGTGTGTGTGTGTGTGCGCGCGCGCACATGCGTATGTTTGTGTGTGTAAGTGTGTGTGTGTGTGTGTGTGTGTGTGTGTGTGTGTGTGTGCACATGCGCATGTGTGTGTGTGTGTGTGTGTGTGTGTGTGTGTGTGTGTGTGTGTGTGTGTGTGTGTGTGTGTACGCATATGCACGACACAATTTATGGAACAGCTATGGACGGCCCTATGACATTTTCTGTATCCAATCTGTAGGAACTGGTTTGAAAGCTATCTCGTGTACAGTCTGGTGCTAGAGCATCAATTTTCTTTCTTTTGAATTTATGGTTTGTGTCCTCTTTGTCTCATGCAGAGTGACCGTAAAACTTCCTTTCTTGAGCAAAAGTCAATTGTAGACTCATATGTTATAAAACGAATAATACAAGATCAGAACTAAACTAAAGCAACAAACAACAGCCCATAAATTTTCGTCATGACTACATTCAAGCATTATGAAGTTTTTTTGAGGCGCTACAACTTTTCTTCACAAATTGCCAGTTAGGAAAACCCTGGTAGCAAGAAATCAAAACGTCTTAACTCGCAGAAATTATTGAACTCATTCACATATTGAATGTTCCCCCACAAAGAAATGCATAACAGGACTGGATCGGTTTGGAATTTAGCATACCAAAGTGCAGTTTCTCCAATAACGTTGGTGTTGACAATGAAAGTCGTATTGAAAAGAGCCATGAGTGGTGCAGAATGGATACCAAATGCCCCTTCATAAAATATTGAAAATTTATAGATACCACAGCAGTCTCTTTACACATGGAAGATAAAATACATAAAACGCTGAAGCAATTAGACAAGAAAACATGGAACCTTTCCCTGTGAAAAAGGTAGCTGAAGCCATTATGTTCAGTGTAGCCAATTTTGTTGTTCAAAAACTGACAGAAGAACCTGTCAAACGGCTTGGAAGGTGGTCTTATGAATCTTTAAAAGACACAGAGAGGGAAAAAGAAGCTAAGCAAATGGCAGAAGAAAGCCTGCAGATAATAGACCAGTATGGCCTCCCAGATAAATGTGCCGTCCACGTTGATCCCGAGATTCTTCCAACATCTTCTGATATACGACATGGAATCAATGGAGACCAAATCAACAAAGACGAAAGGAATGGCTGGATGTTCCACCTGATTTCCCTGACGTTGAACAATACCGCCGCCAAGAAAAGCTGAGGCTACCCCTGAAATTCGTCCTGGACGAGTAAAAAATAAGCAAAGCAAGGATTCCGATGGCAGTGCTGTGAGATCGAATCAGCCCAAACTAAAAGTTGCCAAAAATTGGAAGATTCAAGAGGTAGCGAACAGACAAAGGAAAACCTTAAGATCATGGAAATAACATGGCTTACACAAACCAACAGACAGGCCTTGGGTCAACAGAAACAAACTGGTGGTTAAAGGAAAAAGAAAAGGCCGCAAAATGCATGGTAATACAGGAATTTCTCCACGGCAACGTGGAGAAACGTACTCGAAGGAAGCCTCAGCTGGAATGACATAAGGCACATGACCCTCCAAGGATCACTCATTCTTAGGTCTGTACCTGACTTCGCTCCTTTGAATTAAAATCCGGTGAAATGGAGGGACTGGCATGACCCCGCGCATCCGATCTGTCAGGTAAATAAACAGTGGAACATGTCCTGAGGTCGTGTATAGCCACTCTATCCGAGGGAAGGTGCACATGGAGACACAACCAAATGCTTCGAGAGATTGCACGTACAGTTAGCACTGCTAAAGGAAACACTGCGCCATCAGAGGCCCCAGCATCGACGTTTTACATGGCAGTAATCCGCAAGCCATGGCATGAAACAGCAGACATGCCATCAACAGTATTGCAGTTCTACACGGCGTTAAGCCACAAGCCATGGCATGAAACAGCAGACATGACATCAACAGCATTGCTGTTCTACACGGCGTTAAGCCACAAGCCATGGCATGAAACAGCAGACTTGACATCGACAGCATTCCTGTTCTACACGGCGTTAAGGCCACAAGCCATGGCATGTAACAGCGGACTTGACATCAACAGCATTGCTGTTCTACATGGCGTTAAGCCACAAGCCATGGCATGTAACAGCAGACATGACATCAACAGCATTGTTTACAGGATACAGCGGGTGACTGGGGTTTGCACAGCAGACCTTTGGGAATGCGAAACCTGCTCAGAAATCATCAAAAAGTGTGAAATGAGACTGGATATTATATTCCACTCAGGTTCATCAAAGTATTAAACTCGGTGTGTCATAAAAATCAAAGTGAAACACACAAGGCAAGAAAAGTGAGATGTAAGCCAGGGTGCCAGTATTTTGTGAGAATCGGGACTTGCAAGACAACGTTCTCGCCATAGCGGATGAAGCAAGGAGATTTGTGGGCGCATCAGTCTATGAAGTCATGAAACGGCTCGCGATTTCTGATTCAAAGTAGACCAGAACCCTAAAGACAATGGCAGAGGCAGCTGAAAAGATTTCTCGTGGAAACTGATCTCACCCGAGCAAAAGTGAACTTTATAAAGCTTTAAGTTCATAGTTCTGAGCAGGTGTCCCATAGGTTTTGTTGAGGGATTTTAGGTTATAGATTAAAAAGAAACTTTACTCTCTTGGGTTCTTGAAGCCGCTAGCTGCTGCGTTCACACAAACTGAATGAAGAACGATCTTACTCTGACAGGTTGACCTGACTGGTGAGGTTGGAGTTAGTAACATACTCTCACCGCCCTATCAACACATGATGTCACCTTTGAGGATGAACTGGCCCAACCTCACATAGGATCTACCATCTCCACGACGTGAGATGGCAACACCAGAGGTAGTGCTTTCAGCTGAGTGATCAACTACCCCTCTCCACAGCGTCATAGCAGCATCAGAGGATGTGCTCTCAGCCGAGGAATTGACCACCACCACGTCCCTTTACGTGTGATGAAAGCAGGTCATGGCAGCGAGCATCCTCAGCGACTGGATGCAGGTGTGGCAAGCCAAGCAACCTGTAGCAGGTACTCCAGTCGCATGAGGAAGCACGTTTCATCAGCTAATCACGTGGGATGTTTGCTGTCGTTGCTTTTTTGCCGTTCTTGTATAACATGTTGCTTACTGTTTGCAAAGGCGCCAGAGTATCAATGAAGTTTAAAACGATTTGTGCAGTTGTACTAGGCATTTACGTGCACCCTTGGGAAGGAGGTTGATTTGTAACAGTAGAAAACCTTTCCCTGTGTCCGTCGTGGGATTCCATCGTGACCTGCATCCTTTGGCTTAAATGCTGCTACGTCTTTGACTAGCTTGAAACAAAACGGTCCATTCAGTTTCACTAAAATGGTTTAATGTTCAGGTCGCCAATAATGACTCCCTTTGGATGTGAAAACTGGCATTGGCTGGGATGTTTATTTGGTTTTAAATAATTTGGAAGAATTAAGGACAAACCATGAGATCTATATATAAGCTGTTTTCCGAAAGAATTGTTTGGCATAACTCCACCTGGGTTTCCCTTCTAATGGCAAGAAAGTGACTGTCCTCTTCCTGGTGGCCTGCAGCGATCTTCGAGTTTTAAAGAAAAAAATCCTACAGCAAACCAGTCATTTTGCCCCTTTTGTTTGACCACCTGGAGTTGTAGCAAAGGCCTCGAGGGGCTTTTGTTAATAAGTAATCGAGGCCATAAAGTGTTCACTGTTAGGACGCTTGCACGCGCATGCACGTGTGTGTGTAGATGTGTGTGCGTGTGCGCGCGTGCGTGCATGCGTGCGTGCGTGCGCGCGCGCCTGTGTGTGTGTGTGTGTGTGTGTGTGTGTGTGTGTGTGTGTGTGTCCAGGGATATTTTTGATAATCGTATAGCTCACAGAGTTAATGGTTCTAGGATGTCGGTAGCTTTTTTGGGGTCAGAAATGTTCATGTCTTTGCCCACTAGAAACAAACATGCTTCTTTATCATCAGTTCGTTGGTCGGTGTTTTGCATTATTTACAGATTTATAATTGCAATAGCCCAGGCTAGGGTTAGTCACTAGATTCCAATCTCCACCAGTTACGATGTTGAAATACAGTCTCCTTCATTTTTGTTTGATTTTCTTTAAAAAAAAAAAAAAAAAAAAAGTGGGACTGTCGCAGTTCGGTCCATGAATATTTACCAGCACAATTTCAGTGTCTAACGTGTTCAGAATAAGTATAACGTAGTTGCTTTGTCTATCTGTGACCGTTGTCTTTATTTTGAAATCAAAATCATTATTTAGCAAAATAGTAACTCCCCTTGATATCGAATTGTGAGATGAAAACACACACGCATAGCTCCATGCTACCCTTATTTGTTTTTCCAACATTTTTTGTGAAAAGTGTGTCCTGTAGAAAGTAAAGTGAATGCTGTTTTTGCCTAACAAACTGGAACACATCTCTTCGTTTTTGAAAGTTACCTAACCCCTGACAGTTTAAAGATGATATGTTTAAGGCACTCATTCTTGTCACGTCGTATTAATACACAATCAGTGCAGCCGACTTTTCTGAGAAAGCAATAATATCTACGAATGCCCTTATTTCTTATATCAACCAAAGGTATGCAAACAAGGCACATTTTAAAACAAAAAGAAAATAAATTGCTAAATAAAAAGTCTGTCTGAAAATGAAATGCATGCAATCAAAGACCACAACTGGTGAACGAAATGTGTCACAACTTCGAGGAAATATATACACATAAATAACTAAACAACAGTTGACTCGTCTCCGCATAGGAAAGATACATCTGTCATTCTTACATACACGGCTAATGTACAGACTGGTGTGTGTGTGTGTGTGTGTGTGTGTGTGTGTGTGTGTGTGTGTGTGTGTGTGTGTGCTCGTGCGCGCGTGTGTGCGTGCGTGTGTGTGTATGTGCGTGTGTGTGCGTATGTGAGTGCGCACGCGCTCATGTGTGTGTCTGTCTACCTATACGCGCGTGCGCATTACTGAGTTTGCATGTGTGTGTATGCGGTGAAAGTGGAGGAGGGGGGTGCACGCAAGGGAAGAACCGAAAAAGGAAAAGAAAATAATTGGGGGAGAGAGAGAGAGAGAGAGAGAGAGAGAGAGAGAGAGAGAGAGAGAGAGAGAGAGAAGGGGGGGAGGGGGAATCGGCTGTACATGAGTAAGACATCAGCATCTAATATTAACATCAATCTTGTAAAAACATTCATGTACAAACTGTTTCTTAACCACCCAAAGAACAAACCCGATGCAAAACAGAATAATAAGCACACACTTGCCTACAGGCGTGCCCTGAGTAGGGTCAACAACATAAAATAAGATGAGGTAACAAAGGAAGCATGCAAAAAGTGACTAGAACTACAATACAATACGGGATTAAATTTAGAAAAAAAAAAAAAAAAAGCGAGAGACAGACAGACAGACACAGACAGACAGACAGCCAGCCATACAGACAGACACAGAGAGAGACGCAGGAGCGAAGGGAGTGTGGGGTAAGGTGCAGAGAGAGAGAGAGAGAGAGAGAGAGAGAGAGAGAGAGAGAGAGAGAGAGAGAGAGAGAGAGAAGTCTGACAATCAAAAAAAAAAAAAAAAGTTCCAAAGAGATACAAGACAATCGATTTTGAAGCGGGAGGGGGGGGGGGGGGGGGGGGGGATAGAAAATAAAAGCACAAATGGAGGGGGAATGCAAATGATATCCCAGTCGACCACGGGTGGGAGGGGATGCCATATGGATAATAAATTAAGTTATTCCAGCCGATCCATGAGAGAGAGAGAGAGAGAGAGAGAGAGAGAGAGAGAGAGAGAGAGAGAGAGAGAGAGAGAGAGAGAGAGAGAGTCACAGAAGAATATAAGCATATCGATAGAATGACAAGAGGGCAGGAGGTAGTAGGAAACACACACACACACACACACACACACACACACACACACACACACACACACACATGGACACACACACACACACACACACATACACGCGCGCGCGCGCTCGTACTCACATAAGACATTCTTACTAAACAAAATAACATACATGTGCATTTCAAGTACAAAAACACTTCGTAATAGTCAGGTACATACGTAAGGCAAAGAGGGTGGTGGTGGTTGGTGGTGGATTTATGGTGGAGAGTATGCAAGTACTGGCACATAAGATGGTTGAAGTAATGGTGTTTGAAGGTTGATATGCATTGGCGTTGTTTGGTTGATTCAGGGAGCGAGTTCCATTGACGGGAACCTGAATATGTTAAACTGGATTTGAATAAGTCAATTCTAGGAACAGGGACATGTAGTTTGTGTAGAGTCCTTGAGGAATTTATTGAGAATCTGTGAACTAATGTTGAGGGTGCCTTCCCCAGACACAATCTTGTGCATTATGATCCCTTTGTTGTATTCTAATCTCAGACTTAAGGGGAGAACTTGAATCTCTTTTTATAGTCCGAGTCCAGAAGACTACTGCTTTTTTAGGAGGACTAATTTGAGTGCTCGCTTGTGTAGGCTTAACAAATGGTTTGAGGGTGTTAGCGCTAGCACAGTCCCATAGAGTAGATCCATAGTCTATGTATGATTGAATATGAGACTGGAAAAGAGAGCTTGCGTGAATGCAGGTTGAGGAAGCGTTTGATTTTGGAGAGTTGATAAATTTTCTGTGAAACTTTTTTGCATAGTGAGGTTATGTGAGCTTGCCAACTCATATTAGTATCAATTGTTATTCCTAGCACTTTGAGGTATTTAACCTGTTCAACGAGTTCATTTTTAAGATGTACAGGAGGAAACTTTATAGTGAGATTGTCTTTTTTGCCTGGTTGTGATGAACATGGATTTAGTTTTTTTGAGGGTGAAGCGACATGTGATTTAGTTCAGTCCATTTGACGAGGTCATTCGCACTTTCTTGTAAGGTTTGTGCAAGAACAGTAACATCAGAATGATTTGTATGTATTGTTGTATCATCAGCAAAGAGTTCACAGGTGGATGTGATATGGAGAGGTAAATCATTGATGTAAATTGTGAACAGTAAGGGACCCAGAATACAGCCTTGTGGGACGCCATAGGAAAGTGTTTGAAATGAAGAGTAAGTTGTATTAATTTTTACACATTGTTGTCTATTTGTGAGATAGGAGTGAAAAAAAGCGTAAGAGTTTTTGTGGATAAGCCATACAATTTTAATTTTCTAAGAAGAAGGTTATGGTCTATTACATCAAATGCTTTTTTGAAATCAATGAATAGGACACCACAATATCTGTTGTTGTTAATGCTATTTAGCCAGTCATCAACCAGGTTGATTAGGGCTGAGTGGCATGAGTGGTTGTGTCGAAACCCGGACTGTCTTGAATGAAGCAAGTGGTATGTATTTAGGTGGTGTAATGTGTGTTTGTGTATGTGTTTTTTTTTCCAAAGGTTTGGAAATAGTGGAAATTATTGAGATTGGTCTGTAGTTTGCAGGGTCTGCGCTGTCACCTGCTTTGTAGATAGGTATGACTTTCGCCTTTTTTGAAACTGTCGGGAAAATGATTTTTTGTCGATGCATAAATTGAAGACGTATGTTAACGTATCTGTAATTGCTGGAGCTGATAGTTTGAGGATTTTGCCGTCTAGGCCATCCACCCCGCAGGTACCTGACTGTTTTAGGTGCGTTAGGTAGTGATAAACTTCAAGAACTGTTATTGGTGGAATATAAAGTTCAGACTTGATATTTTATCTTGGCAATATTGTTTCAGTTTTTGTAGGTCGTTTGATCTGGATGAATCTGTCGTGACAATTTTATTGGCAATAATACAAAAGTGGGTGTTCAGCTGTTCGACAGAGATGTCTTTAATTACAGTTGATTTTGAAGATTGATTGTTTGTAAGCTCGTTAAGAGCTGTCCATAGCAATTTTGGATTCTGGTTTGACGATATTAGTTCTCGATAACATTTCATTTTTTTCTCTGTGCTTCTGTGAATTTATTGCATTTCTCAGTTTCCTAGATTCCTCTTCATAGCCATGTTGTTTAAGCATATATCTAAGGTAACCTGCCTCCTGTAACTTTTTAGTGTACCGTGCCGGCTTAGGATCATGTCGCACTCTAATCGTTTTTAGAGGGGCGTGTTTATAATAAATTTCAGTAAATGTTTTAATCCAAAATTCTACTGCAAGATCTGGATTAGTTACGTTGAAAACTGAAGAGAGATTTGAGTTGAGCAAGTCATGTAGAAAGTTTTGGTTGTAAAGCAATGGTTGGTCATTGTCTTGTGTCCCGTTTTGGGAATGTTTACTCCTTTTTTGACCATGTGACACAAACTGGATAATGATCGCTACAGTTTAGAACAGGGACGCAGACTTCTGTTATGTTAGTTTTATCTGAAACATAAATATGGTCGATAAGTGTCTTGGAGTTTGGTGTGATTCTCGTTGGAGATTCGATGAGCTGATGCAGATTGAATAGACTGAATGCTTGGGCCCATTGGTTTTGTACTTTCAAAAGGTCTATGTTAAAGTCTCCAAGTAATATGATTTCCTTGGATTCAAGCGAGACAATGAGCGAGATGATAAAAGGGTTCCTGACGACGATTTTGCACGTTATCCAAACACATTTGACGTAAAGTCTTGTATAATCAAGGAACACACTAAACATTACATAAAAGGGAGAGAGAAAACTGGTTCTTGCTCACGGGGCTAGTTTACACACTGTAACAACTTTAGTAAACTAGAAGCGTATGAGAAGCCACAAAAACACAAAAAAAAAAAAGCCCAAAATACAAAGAAAATTTCACAGTATATGTCCATAGGCTCCTTGGCCGGATGGTATACTTATGGGTACACCTTTCTGAAATAACAATATACACTCCCTCACAAAGGAAGCACTTCTAGAGTAGAATTACAGTTAAAGGGACAGAATATGAGGAGAAATAAAGTAAAATGAAACTTAAGACAAAAAAGCAAAGAACCAACAACTTAAAAATGAAAATAAGTGGGGAAAAAAAAAACCCACACACACACTAATACACAAGTCACATAGCCGCACAGTGCACTTGTAAAGTTCTACGAGCTGGCAATGCACAATATTGCTTTGCTCGCAGTAAACAGCAGTTTGTACAGAAGTTTATTGCTGCAGAGGCTTTGTTCAGTCTCTTTTCTGTATGGCACACAGTCTTGTATTTTATGAAGTCTTCTGTATATACGTTGTTTAAGTCCACTTCACTTATCATGAAATCAGCACTGCCGGCACAGGGTGAAAGTTACACACACACATGCGCGCGCGCGCACACACACACACACACACACACACACACACACAATTAACTCTTAGCTCAACCTCCCTCTCCAACAAACACCCACTCACTCAAGCACAAACTGCTACTGTTCATAAAAATTTAGTCTGTGGCCATATAATAGCGTATACTATTAAAACATTCATGCTCGCTCGCACATGCGCAAACTGGAACCTGCAATCAGAAGTGTGGGGGAAGCATGGAGTGCTGACGAGGAGGTACGAAGAATGGCCAATACCACGGATGATGAGAAGGAGAAAGGGTCCGTGGAAGGTAACTGAAGGGTGGAGGGATAGGCAAGGGCGGGGGAGGGACAGATCTATTGAACCAGGGAGGCGGGGGGAAAGCACACTCGCCTGGCGGCACACATAGCGGACGGTCACTTTGATTGGCTGGGAGACGGGTGACTGGACCAGTATTGTTGTCACTGCCCGTACACACATCTGGCCGGCGGGGTTTTGGAGGGGCTTGCTGGAGGGGGGAGGGTGCAGTAGGGGACGGGTGATGTGTCAATAGTTGGGGTGTTATTTGGGGCTGCAGAGCGAGAGGCTGGCTGTACATTCTTTTGGTAACTCTGTGTACGCACAAGTGAGCTGGATGGTCTTGGAGGGGCTTCCTGGAGGGGGGAGGGGGGAGACGAATGGGAAGTGCGAAAATCGGACAGAAGGTTTGGAAATTCTGAGAGGGTGAATGGGGGAGGGAGGAGAGGGGATCTAGGACGTCGTGTGCTGTTGGTAACACCATAGACGTAGAGGAAATAGCACTGTAGTGAATAAAAGAGAGATGATTTATTCTAATATGCATCTCTCTCTGCGGCAGGCATTTCTTTGAGGGTCTTCCAGAGACTTTTTTTTTTTTTTGGATGTTTTCAGCTTTTTTTCTGTGTTCATCCATGTATGTTTTGCATGTGTGGCTTATTCTAACTTTGAAATAGAGTTTGGCGATGCCTCTGAGTACTTTCTCTTTTGTGTCGACTGGTGTATCAACATTGTACACTTCTCAAAAAAACAAATTGAAACGGACTCGGTGTCACAGGCTTTTGAAAAGAATAATTGAAATTGCGGTTTTTTCATGAACGAGCCGCTGCTGAACAGGGTCCTAAAAGTTGACTCCAGAGTCAAGAAAATCTTACCTGCATTTGGCTTAATGGTTGTTAATCCACCTCTGTCCAGTGTTTCTGTGAAAGTCTTTTGTAACTTTGAAGGTGAATTTTCTGCATCACTTTCTTTGCTTTTTTTTATGAATCCACTCCAACCGTAAATGCACATAAACATTCCATAATGCTATCCCTTTCCCCACCATGTTCTAATCTTTGTGCTTGCTTCTTCATTGCATGCACTACATAGCCCCCAATGTATTCCACTATGTCTCTCTCTTCTTCAGCTATTTCAGGACAATGGGGAAACATCCTCTGAAAGGTTCATCATAATTTTTGAACACCAGACGTTCGAAGGTGTTCAAACATAGCCATGGCGCAATTACAGGTGATGTTGCCTCTGCAACTTTTCTGCAGTTCACTTGCAGTTCTCTGTGAAAGTTCGAGAATGCCTTTTCTCTTGCTGCATTCTTAAACTTCCCTCTTGGCACAAAACACTTGTCAAAGAACTGCAGCAATGACAATAACTGTTTTCCTGAAAAAGAGAAACAATCCACATTTGCTATAAGAAGTATGTTGACACAGACCTGAATCAAAGACCAACTATAAATCAAAAAAATAAATAACTTGAGTCATTTTTATGCAAACCAATTAACTTGTCATTAATCCCAGTACCAGTTCCTCATACCAGCCACACTTTCATAAATGATTAACATTTTCATTCACCATTATCAATACTGATGTAATTCCCACTAGTAATATCATGTGAAGTGACATCTTCAGTTCCATTTCAGCAACACCTTACTAATGTTGAAAAGCGATACAGTTAATCATTTCCCTAATGAGATCCCAATGATCAGATTTGATCTGATCTGATGTGAGAAGTACGCTTGGGTTGTTTAGCCATTCCTGTCATGTACATAATTTTACTTCTAAAACTCTAGCTGCTCAGCTGGACTGCTGGAGGTATGGGGCAAAGAAAGAGGGGAGTAGGAGCTTAGTGAGTCACAGAAGCTTGACCCATGTGTCAAACAAAACGCTGATTACTAAGCTGACATCTTAAATTGCATCTCACATAACAGTGATAGAAACAAGGACAGTGCTTTGCTCCCATAGGAACATAAGCAATGTTACATGATCCTCAAACCAGTCCTCTGTAGCTGATCTCAATTTAAGTGGATGTCACTCAATTCATCACACTGAAGTGAATATCACTCTGCTGGATATCACTTGGGTAAAATGCTATTAGTTCTAAACTGTCAATAAAAAATTTACCTTGTCGAGTTATATTGTGTATTATTTTTTTTTCTTAGTCAATAATTTGTAAGTTTCTCTTCCTTGAATTCCAACACGAGAGACATTCTAGAACGAAGATTTAACTGTAACAAAGTATGTTCAGCATGTCATTAAATCAGTCTAATGTATGCACAATGATTATCTGATGTGTATTCATATTTCTGCTCCCCATACACACATACACCCAGTCATGAAAGCTGTGATTTATGAAGTACCAAGTTTTCATAACTGAGAAGAAAAAAAATAAACGTAACACCAAACACACAAAAACAGAAGCAGGTAGATCTGTGAGTGTTTGTACATGTCCCTTATTAAATTCAAATAATGTGTACATGGAAACCACTTGCTCTTTGAATTGATGTTGCAATTGTACATACTATACAGTACACTATGCTCATACACATGCACCCAATAACTGAAAGACATTAATTATCCTGAACATGTTTTGAAAATGAAATGCTTTTACAAATAACTGCAAGTATATTTTTTCACAAAACTGTTGATAAAAAAAAAAAACAATACATTCCACTAGTTCATATTGCAAAATCAACCTGTGAATTTTCCATACTTTTCAAGCAAGTGTATACAATGACAATGAATCTACATGTTCTATGTTACGAGTTTCTACAATCTGTCGCGATCGCAAGAGACAGAAGAGGGTGTATATATAGAAAAGAAGAGCACGCAAGAGTATTTCACTGTTTCAGTGTATGCAGCACAAGCTAAATTTGCATTGTCACAGATAACAAGCAGCTTTCAAGGGATTCAACAGAATGTGTTAAGACTAATAAGAGTCCAGATCATATAATAATGAACATAATCTAAATGTACAGCTGGCTTAGAATGTGTAATTTTAAGACCTGAAAGAACATGACATGTACTTGACTGGAGAAATAATTTTTTTAAATAATTATTACTCACTGTCTGCATTTTTGCAGAATTCTTGAACTTCTCCTGGCATACAATCATCTGTCATCATTGATTTGCAGGCCTCCTCCACAATGTCAGTGTTCAACTGAAAGTTACAAAGTACAACTATGTTATAATTCTTCAAATAGTTAACTCAAGTACATAATGCACTCATGCACAACCACCACTGTCTCACTCCTTGTGTAGTTGATGCTTTTCTACATATGTATAAATTGCTTCAGAACAACAGATATTAGGCATTCACTGTTCTCCATGAAGACAGTGCAACACCAAAGAATGGTTTGAACTAGATATTCCTTTTTCTCTGTTATTGTGGTTTTGTTCACCCATCAATGCAGAATTTTTTTTTTCCACTAGTCATGAACCAATCCATTTTCATCTTTGGTTCTTTTATGTGCGCAAGGAGCACGCTGTAACTTAGTATAAGTGTAAACGGGACCTGGGTCCTTCACCTGTATACATCTGAAAGAGTTGAGTAAAGACCACACTTCAGGTCAACTGAAGATGGCTGGAAATCTATGTATTCTGGTTGTCTATCAGATCCGATGATGACATTTACGTTCTGCAGCTCATCGATGCACGCGAAGGTGGCTCTGCAGTCCTAGCCTGGAGGCGCAGAGTCTTGAACAGTGGGGGCATTGGAAGTCCGTTGTTGTGATCACTGCTGATGCAGCCCTGTGTCGCTTTTCTCTGGCATCAGTGAGCTTCTGGCGTCGTGCTCTTCGTAGTTTGCAGCAGCTTTGTTGACTGAGACTCTCCATTTGGTCTGTCCATAGCACGCTCCTCCAGTTCTCTTGGCTTGACGTGACACCATTGGATGTTTGCTTTCACAGTGTCTTTGTATCGCAGCTTTGGGCGGCATTGGTTTCTCTCTTGCCGAGCTGTAGCTCACCATACATCAGGCATCTTGGCATCCTAAACTCCTCCATATGGATGACATGCCCCACCCATCGAAGTTGGGCCTTAATGAGCATGGACTCAACGCTGGTGGAGTTGGCACGTTCCAGGACCTCCAGGTTGGTGATGTGGTCCTGCCAGCTGATTCCGAGTATGGAACGGAGCGCTCGCATGTGAAAGTATTCCAGTTTTTTAAGTGTCTGCGATACAGTGTCCATGTTACACAACCGTAGAGAAGGGAGGGGAGTACCACCGCATTGTAGACCTTCAGTTTCGTTGATAGTCGGATACTGTGTTGATTGAGCACTCACTCGGGTGCGGAGTCTGCCCATTGCCTGGCTAGCCTTGCTGATTCTAGAGACGATGTCTTTATCCAGGGAGCCATCACAGGAGATGGTGCTTCCCAGGTACTTGAAATGTTCGACATTGGCAAGTGGTGTGTCGTCGATGATAATGCTGGGTGCAGGTGGGTGGTGTTCGGTGCAGGTTGGTGAAGCACCTCCCATCTTGCCGAGACTGACAGTCAGGCCGAAGAGTTTTGAGGCCTCAGAGAAGCGATCTAGCATCATCTGCAGGTCGGATTCTGCATGGGCCACAAGGGCGCAGTCATCAGCAAAGGGGACTTCTTGAAGGAGGGTTTGCATGCTCTTTGTCTTGCAGTGAGACGACACAGGTCGAAGAGGGAGCCATCCAAATGGTAGCAAATGTAGACCCCTTTCTCCAGGTCGCGGACAGCATGGGACAGCATACAGGTGAAGAACAGATTAAATAGGACTGGTGCTAGAACACAGCCCTGTCTCACACCATTGGTGATTGCAAAGGCTTCCGTCACATTCCCGCCAGAGAGGACCTGGTCAGTCATGCCGTCGTGAAAAAAAGCCTGATCATTGATATAAACTTTGGTGGGCATCCGATGCGCTCTAGGACTGTCCAGAGGGCCTCTCTATTGACCATGTCAAAAGCCTTGGTCAGATCTATGAAAACAGAGAAAAGGGGCATGTTTTGTTCAATGCACTTCTCTTGAAGTTGTCGGATGGCAAAGATCATATCAGTAGTACTTCTGCCAGGCCTGAAGCCGCATTGTGCCTCCGGGAGGTTCTGCTCCGATACTATGATAAGTCTGTTGAGTATAACTCTGGCAAAGATCTTCCCTGCAATAGAGAGGAGAGAGATGCCCCTGTAGTTCCCACAGTCAAATTTGCTCCCTTGTTCTTGTAGAGGGAGACAATCAGGGCATCACGGAAATCATCAGGGCATCTCCTCCTCTTCCCAGATACTCAGCAGGACATCATGAAAGGCTTCAAGGGCGTTGGGGCCTGCCGCCTTGTAAATCTCGGCAGGAATGCCGTCCTTACCCGACGCTCTGCCTGAGTTTGTCTGATGGATCGCCTTCTTAATTTCGTCTATGGTCGGGGGTTCTGCGATCGAGTCTTGCATTGGCTGCTGGGGAATCTGGTTCAGTGCGTCTGCGTCGACCGATGAGGTCGATTAAGCAGGTTACTGAAGTGCTCTTGCCAGTGCTTGTTCAAGCCCTCTTGGTCTTTGATCAGGATCGAACCGTCCGAGGACAACAACGGGGAGCAGCCCGATATAGAGGGGCTAAAGACTGTCCTCAGAGCGCTAAAAAAATTTCTTGGAATTGTGGGTATCCGTGTAATGCTGGACTTCGGCCGCTTTATCTTGCCACCACTGGTCCTGCATCAGTCGAAGGTCGGACTGGACTTTTGCCTGTAGAGTTTTAAATCTTTCATGCTTGGAGACGGAGGACAGGTCATTCTGCCACTTGATATAAGCCTTGTTCTTAGTAAGGAGGGCTTCTCTGATCTTGTCATCGTTTTCGTCGAACCAGTCTTCATGCGTTCGAGTGTTGGCACCAAGCACTTCCTTTGCAGTCTCAGCAACGGTATCCTTGAAGGAGGACCATTTCTCGGAGCTGCCTACAGAGGTCAGTCCATCTTGGAATTTTTCATCAAGTATTTCTCAAAATTTTGCCAGGCAGGAAATCTATGTAGAAGCCAGAATAAAATGGCAGTGAGGGATATTTGGTGGAGGAGGGGTGGTATGCGTGTGTGTTGGGGTGGGTGGTCCTAATGTGGCAACCACAACATTGAAAAACCCTGCCATGGGTCAGGTTTTCTGGCATCTCACTGACAACAGTATTAAAGCTCCAGTTCAATGATTCACAAGCAAATCTGAATCAATTCACAAACTTCATTTCAACCATTCAGGACACCTTCATAACTTTTAATGGGGTGAATTGGGCCAGTTCAATGGGATTGAAAAAAAAAAAAAGAGTATCACTGCTATCAGCGTGATAATAACAAAAGTTTTCTAACAAGTTCATAACAAATGTGTATACTGTGAAAACATGCTAATTTACACATTTATGTATTCAGTCAATGTGAATGTATTTGTAAACGCTCAAATAAATTAATACTAACACAAGATTAAACCAAGGATAAATACCATCTTTCAATAAAATATAAAACAGCAAACAAGAGTCCTCACATTTACATGCATTCTCATGGTATACTATCCTTTATTTTCCACAAGAGTTGTGATAATGACAGCTTTTCTTACCAAGATAATGCTACCAGCTGAAGTTGCAGGAGTAGGCTCGTTTGTCTCTGGATCATGTTCCCAAAGATCATTGGAAAGCAAGTGTTCACCACATTCTAAGAAAAGAAAAAAAAATGATGAATGCAACATTTCAATAATGAATGCAACATTTCAATACTGTTCATAAACTGTCTTTATTCTTGATTATAAAAAAGTGAAACCCATATACAGAAAACAAAATTTGTGGTGGACGAACAAGATGGCATAAAAAAAATTGTAATACAATGATATTGCTTTTGTAAACCAAAAGTCATGAGATAATGAGTTGATGAATTTAAAAAGCTGCAAAAAAAAATGATCAGCTTGTAAAACACAAGTATACTGCAAAGTGGAATTGTACTTCCTTTTGATTACTTTAAATCACAATGATATGAAATGATTTAGACTTCTCAGTCGTCACAATTGCACTTAGCATACACACACATGTACACCCACACCCACACACACACAAACACACACACACACACACGTCACAAATGAACATGGTATCTTTATAGTGGCTGCAACACTATGCATATTGCCACTATTGGAATTTTTTTTAAATGAAGACATAAATAAAGGCCTAACACTGATCTACAAGCTAAGGCATCTGACTTGAAATCAGTCAGGCACCCAAGTCAGTTTCTTCGTCACCGTTCACACGAGTCACAGTGGCAGTGTTTACAACTTGAATTTTGCCCTTGCCATACATATTTTATTGTATTGAACATTTAACTCATCTTATACCACAACTTTACTGAGTTAAGTATTAACAGTCTTCAGCGAACAATCAAAAATAAATATAAAACTGAAAAATCTTACCAAAACAAGCCGGCCGATGTCGAAGTCTTCCATTTGAAAATCGAAACCGGAAATGAAGCATGCACCCGTATTGCCTCGGGCATCGGGACGGCACATCGCCAATAGGCGAACCGCATGAGTGACGTCAGTGTTGGCGGTCCCTTTCCTTCACGTCTCTGGTAACACGAGATATGTGGCATGTAGGGGTGGGTAGGAGGGCCTGTCGTCTAGAGGGGAAGAGGTTTTGTGTCACACATTCCACTCCCTTCCTGCTGGGTTGTGTGTAGAGTTGTAGTACAAAGCCGGTCTCCGGGCACCGCGCTGAGTGGTGAAGGTGGCACAATGGCTGATAGATTTATCCCCATTGCTGAACAGGCCTCCTGAAGGTTGTCGTGCTGGGGAGAATGATGGTGTTCAGAGGGGGTGCCGCCCTCTCGCCGAGATAATTGCAGAGGCCTGTAGTTGGGCTTTGGGGAAGACTCGGTGGCACTGCACAATAAGCTCTTGCCACTGCTGCGTTGATATTGAACCAGCTGGCTTTGATGCTAAGAGCTCGCTGCAG
>JADBJO010018593.1:0-10000 GCA_016801955.1 Conus betulinus | reverse complement strand
TGTGTGTGTGTGTGTGTGCGCGCGCGCGCGCGCGCGCGCGCGCGCGCGCATTGTGTATGTATCTGTCTGTGTGCATGAGAGACAGCAAGAGACAGACCAAAGGACAGAGACAGAGAG
The DNA here is from genome assembly GCA_016801955.1 of Conus betulinus. Lineage (NCBI taxonomy): Eukaryota > Metazoa > Mollusca > Gastropoda > Neogastropoda > Conidae > Conus > Conus betulinus. The sequence continues at coordinate 9,883 of JADBJO010018593.1, read as the reverse complement.
AGAGACAGAGACAGAGAGAGACACAGAGACAGAGAGACAGAGAGAGGGCAAAATGAATGATTTATTGAACATGATTCCTTTTACCTGACAGTCAAGGATCGGGTGAGAACATTGCGGAAAGAATCGTGTAAACCAGGAATGAGCATTGAGTCCTTAGAATCAGGAGAGAGAGAAAAATCTGACAAGAAAATCAAATTATGCAGATAGTAGAGAGGAAACAACAAATCAATATTTCTGGAAACTGTATGGATGTGAATGGCAATGCAGACAGGAACATGACAGGTTATGGCTATATTGATCATCACTGTAACAGAGAGAGAGAGGAGGAGAGAGAGAGAGAGAGAGAGAGAGAGAGAGAGAGAGAGAGAGAGAGAGAGAGAGAGAGAGAGAGAGAGAGATGTCGAGAGAGAGAGGAGAGCTATGCTATGTTGATATTTATAACATTCTATCAGCTGAATGTGATACTGTTTAAAATCTTCGGCCAGTCCCATAGATTCGTCATGTATTATGGCTATGATTGTAACGATGCAAAGTCTCGAGTTCGGTTTCATGGCTGGATATTATTTGGGAACAATATCAATTTTTTTTTTTAAAAACCTCTTGCAAAGTGCTGATTTCAGTGCTTGGTGGGCAAGGAGGGAAAGATCTAATAAAAGACGGGTTCTCTCATACACAATGTTCACGGAATGTTTGTAGGAGTTGCTGGAAACGATGGGAGTACGTGGCAAGAATGAAAAGCAATTAGTCGTACCGAGCGTTAGAAAAAACACCAAAATCACGACCAGTAAGGCACATGACTGGGATCGCCCTTTTGCAGGAGAATGTGCGCACAGAGGGGTCACCACAGACGAACTCAGATCAAAGGCATCAATGACAAGACCGAACCTGTTCTGCCAAGGGAATGCATGATGTTGGAATGGGAATGAACGTGTTCTACCAAGGGAGTGCATGATGCTGGAATGGGAATGAAAGTGTTCTGCCAAGGGAATGCATGATGGAATGGAATGAGAAATGAAGGTGTTCTGCCAAGGGAATGCATGATGCTGGAATGGGAATGAAGAAGTGTTCTGCCAAGGGAATGCATGATACTGGGAATGGGAATGAACGTGTTCTGCCAAGGGAATGCATGATGCTGGAATGGGAATGAAGGTGTTCTGCCAAGGGAATGCATGATGCTGGATGGGAAATAAGGGTGTTCTGTCAAGGGAATGCATGCTGGAATGGGGGACTTGAACGTGTTCTGAGAGTGAATGCATGATGCTGGAATGGGAATAATAAACGTGTTCTGCCAAGGGAATGCATGCTGGAATGGGACTGAATGTGTTCTGCGAAGGGAATGCATGATGCTGGAATGGGAATAAACGTGTTCTATCAAGGGAATGCATGAGGCTAGTGAATGGGAATGAACGTGTTCTGCCGAGCGAATGCATGCTCGAATGGGAAATGAAGGGGTCATGAAGGTGTTCTGCCAAGGGAATGCATGATGATGGAAGAATGGGAATAAACGTGTTCTGCCAAGGGAAATGCATAATGTTGGAATGGGAACGGAACGTGTTCTGTCAAAGGGAATGCATGATAATGCTGGGATGGGCAATGAACGTGTTTCTACCAAGGGAATGCATGATACTGGAATGGGAATGATGAAAGTGTTCTGCCAAGGAAATGCATGATGTTGGAAAATGGGAATGAAGGTGTTCTGCCAAGGGAATGCATGATGCTGGAATGGGAATGAACGTTTTCTACCAAAGGAAATGCATGATGTTGGAATGAGAATAAACGTGTTCTACCAGGGAATGCATGATGCTGGAACGGGAATGAAGGTGTTCTGCCAAGGGAATGCATGATGCTGGAATGGGAATGAATGTGTTTCTACCAAGGGAATGCATGATGCTGGAATGGGAATGAACGTGTTCTACCAAGGGAATGCATGATGCTGGAATGGGAATGAATGTGTTCTACCAAGGGAATGCATGATGCTGGAATGGGAATGAACGTGTTCTACCAAGGGAAGTGCATGATGCTGGAATGGGAATGAACGTGTTCTTCCACCAAGGCATGCATGATGTTGGAATGGGAATGAAGGTGTTGTGGCCGGGAAGGCATGGTGAGGGAAGACTGGCTGCCAGGGAGTGCCCTGATGTTAGGTCGTTGGATGAATGTCGAATTAGAGAGCAGGACATTTCCCAGCACGTGTCTCTACCTGAAAGCTTCAGGGAAGTGCAATGAGCCAAACCTAAGACCTCGATATGCATGATGTTCAAATGTATATGAAGGTTGTTACTGCCGAATCACTGCTATTGACAGACTGGCTGCAGTGAACAGGCAGTGCCCTCTGTTAGTCGTATGTTTGACAGAATTAGAGAGCAGACATGCAGACACACTCCCTGTTTCTGAAAGCTTCAGAGAAGTGCAGCGCACAAACAACCACACACAGACCTCGAGAATTTTCACAATGTACACACAGTTACCACAGGAATCACTGCTATTGATAAAGCGGAAAGCAGAGCACACACACAGTCCTTTATTCTATGTTTACAGAGATTTCCAACACACGCAACACACGCACACACACACACACACACACACACACCACACACACACACACACACACACACTCGCGCGCGCACACCGCACGCACGCACGCACACACACACACACGCGCGCGTAAATATCGCGAGACATTTTTCACATCGAATGTTTTCCATTCTTCCATTGAAGGTACTGTTAAGTCGAACATGCAGCTCCGTGAGAAATGCTGTCTGAGTCTGTTATTTATGATGTGACACGTTATATGTGACACTCTATGAATTAGTTCTTCTTAAAATATTTTATCCTGTCACCTTTAATTGTGTGAACTTTTAAGAGCACAAATTCCCACGCGCTACATCCGTACAACCAGCATATACTTATATACAGATATACAACAATAGTTAAACATTCTGATTTGAAACTACTTGCAGGTAAAAAAAGGCTAATATGATAATTCAACCTGCACTTACCACACTGGACACTTACATCTGTTTTGTTGTTGTTGTTGTTGTTGTTTGTTGTTGTTGTCGTTGTCGTTGCTGCTGCTGTTGTTATTGATGATGTTGATGATGTTTCGCATATCACATCTTAATTGTCTGTGTAAATTGCCGACTGTAAGAGTCTCGTGAAGATTACGTAGTCGTCATTTAAGAAAATATGTTTACGAAGATACTTCCATGTAGTTTAATGTAACACGCGCACAGGTACACAATTGACTCTTCAACGGATGTTCTTGTTTATGTTTGCATTGATACTTTTCTTTGGAGAACCTGGATGACAGTCGCTGAGGAGACAGACACTAAAGTCTTGTTCTTTTTATTTTACACAGTAAAACAAACAGAATGAAATGTAAAATACATCAACAAAGTCAAAAACCTTACTGATCAGTAAGGGGACAGCTCACTACAACCGAATTTGTTGTTTCTATCTCTCCTGTACTGTTGCGTTGTGTCCCAGTGATTAAACTTGCTCATGAAATAAAACAAAGGCTGTTGCATGCCTGCTGTCGTTAGTACTCTGAAAAATGCTGGAAGGTATGCTGGGTTCGACATCTGCGCGCGTTATGTTTTTTTTTATGTTTGTTCGTTTCTTTCTTTCTTTGCTTTTTTTTTTATGTCGATGTGCTCTTTGTATTTGTAATCCATTTAGTGGTTAAGACGTTATGCTGCAGTTGAAACTTTTCACTTTCTTTGAGACTCTCGGATTGGTGGTTGCGGGCGCTTATATGACTACAACAGCAAGACAATGTCATGTTACAATACAGCTTTGTTCTCTCTTTTTCCAACCCTCTCTTTTTCCTTCTCCTCTCTCTCCTCTCTCTCTCTCTCTCTCTCTCTCTCTCACACACACACACACACCCACACACACACACACACACCCACACACACACACCACTTCAAATGAAAGTGCAACGTTCGCACATTCATTTAGTTAGTTATCTGTTTTATCTATTTGTTTCTCAGTTCACTACTTATTTATCCATTTATTTGTTTATTTGTTCACTTATTATCTTGTTTGTTCTCTATTTACTGATTAAGCTACCTATTTCATTTACTTACCAATTCATTTTAATTTGTTATTTTGTTGTTTTTTATCATAGAGACAATTTCTAATAGACCGCTCTTTCTTCTCTCTGGCTCCTCTCTTGTCTTTCACACACACACAAACACACACACACAATCACACACACACACACAACACCACACACACACACACACACCACGCTCATACACACACCACTTCAAATGAAAGTGCACTGTCGCACAAAATTTAGTTAGTTATCTGTTTATCTATTTTATTTTCTCAGTTCACTACTTATTTATCCATTCATTTGTTTATTTGTTCACGAATTATTTATTTATTTGCTCTCTATTTACTGATTAAAGCTACCTATTTATTTACTGATTCAATTCATTTATTAATTTGTTCATTTGTTGTTTTTTATCATAGAGACAATTTCATTAATAGAACCGCTGCTTCGTTCTCTCTGGCTCCTCTCTTTGTCTTTCACACACACACACACAACACACAACACACACCACACACACACGCACACACACACACACGCACACACACACCCCACACACCACACACAACACACACACCACACCCAACACGCACACCTCACACACACACACACACACACACACACACCACACACACCACACACACACACACACACACACACACACACACCACACACACACACCATTTGGGGTTTTCACATGCGCGGCTGCTACCACTAACAGTTTGTTCACAAACCGATTTTAAGACATGCAGGATGATGATCAAAAGGCAAATTTTTGTAACGATGAGTAACTTACTAACTTCATAAGACCGTGAACACGACGTAGCTGCAGGAATGAACAGTGTTCAAAGCATCCAAACATAGTGCTGATACATGTTAAGCAGTCACCGTTCATCACGCAGCTTTGATCTGTATATAATTAACTCATCTTGCTCTGTTTCACTAGCTTCGATGAAATTAAGCGCAGGAAGTTGCCGAAGATCTGGTAGCAACTAAAATCATCGAATGTATTTCAGATATTGTTTTTGGAGCTACTTTCGGATCTTACTGTATAACTTTGAGCATAACTGTTGACGACGAAGGGTCTGTTTGTATAACTGAAATCATCGAATGTATTTCAGATATTGTTTTTGAGCATACTGATGACATCTTACTGTATAACATCAGCAGGAAGTTGCCCGAAGATCGGTTTGCAAAACGAAAACCAATCGAATGTATTTCAGATATTGTTTTTGAGCATACTGATGACATCTTACTGTATCTTCACGAGGATAAAACAGTATAGTGGAATGCATCACCAACTTTATTTTATACAGTCCATGCAAACTCTGTCAAAAATTCATATACTGTCAACTTTTTTTCTGTTTCAATCTTAGAGGTAAAACTAAAGCAAATTTCCATTAACATGATTATATACTTATCTGGTAATTTATTCAAAAGAAGTTTGGATGGTTAGTAAACTGGGATTTCGAATGTATTTATTACCAAAGATGAAACTCTCGATTCATACTTATATGATGATTTTTACGAAGTTTGGTAAAAGACTCTCCCTTTGAAACGTTATGCATTTGGTAAGAAAATGTATCATGTGCGAGCTAACTGACTACCCCCAAATGTGAATATTCCAGGCCCCTACTTACGGCGAGGTGTGCGGTATTCTCTCTTTCACCCAAAACAAACTACTGTTCCATTGCTTCAAATGGAGTGACTGACGGCGGAGAACGAAGCAAAATTTAGAAGAGGGGGGGTAGTTACCGCCAAGGACATCGACAAACAAAGCACAGAACAAGACACGTGCATTTAGACCTCCTTGGGTCTTCTTCGGGAAAAAAAACAAAAAACAAACAAAACAAAAACTAACAAACACAAACACAACAACACACACACACACACACACACACATCACACACACATCACATTAACATTTAGGACAGTACAAACAAAGAACGAAGAGTGACTTAAACTGTGTCCATGTGGTAGGAAGCAGCGTTCTATTATTTTTTTTTATTATTGTTCCATTGCCTCGATGTAAAAAAACGTGCAGTATAGACATTTCAATTTTCCCGTCGATTCCATATTTCGAATTGATTCCATTCTACAGTATTGGGACCATCAAGCTTATTAATCAAATGTATCAGCGTCAGGTAGACTTTGATGTATGGAATATTTTTAGGGTAGATCTTTAAGTACTGGAATATTTTGATAACCAAAACATTAACATATTGTCCTTGCCCTAAATCACGTAGCTTCGGCCGTTTTTAATCTTTTGTTTGGGTTAAAACCTTGAGCTTGAATGTCTAAAGAAATAACGAGAAAAGCATTTTGTTATACAAATATACATTTCTCTTTTCTTTTTAGGTTTGCAAAACAGTCTCTTTAACCATTTTACACATTGACCTCTAATCGCCATTTCTGACAATATTAAAAAGGAACTAGCAGTAACTGGTGCTTTCTGTTAGGACGGCGGGTGGTGCAGCGATTCTTCGAAGACCAGGTGGAATGAAATTAGTCCATGAGGTCGGTGAAATGCACTCTCTCCGCCACGCGAGGCATAGAAAACCTTGATAAGACCACGCCTGCACAGTCCCCCGAACACCATTTGCCATCTTCCTTTGACTTCAAACGGCCTCCCTGGAGGTTGTCCGGAAGATTCTGCCCCTCTGCGTGTTGTTGTCTTCCAGTTGTCCTTTTCCGCTGACAGTCCATCCAGTCTCTCTTCACATTGACTGGCCGCGAATAAGGTGACGCTGCTCCTGGTCCTTGAGATGTTTGTGTGTAGAGTTCCTTGGTTCCTTACTATGGTCCTTTTGAGATGTTTGTGTAGAGTTTTCCTTGGTTCCTACTGGTCCTGTTGAGATGTTTTGTGTGTTAATGTCCTTCTGGTATTGTGGTTCCTTCTGGTCTTTGAGATACGTTTGTGAGGAGTTCCTTTGGTCTTGTCCTTAAGGTTCCTGATGTTTTAAGGTGTGTGGGAGTATTTTGGTTCCTTCTGTCCGTTGAGATGTTTGTGTAGAGTTTCCTTGGTTTCCTTCTGCGTCCTTGAGATGTTTGTGTAGAGTTCCTTGGTTTGATTGTTTTGTGGAGTCATTGGGTTCCTTCTGGTCTTTGAGATGTTTGTGTGGAGTTCCTTCTGGTCCTTGATATTTTTGTGTGGAGTTCCTCCTTCTGGTTCTTGAGATGTTTGTGTGGAGTTCCTTCTGGTCCCTGAGATGTTTGTGTGGAGTTCCTGCTGGTTCCCTGAGATGTTTGTGTGGAGTTCCTCTGGTCCCTTGAGATGTTTGTTGTGAGGTTCCTGCTGGTTCCCTGAGATGTTTTGTGGGATTCCTGCTGGTCCCTGAGATGTTTGTGTGGAGTTCCTGCTAGTTCCCTGCGATGTTTGTGTTGCGTTTCGTTCTGGTCCTTGAATGTTCTGTGTGGTAGTACCTGTTGGTCCCTCAGATCTTTGTGGTGGAGTTCTGTGCTGTCCCTGAGATGTTTGTGTGTAGTTCCTTGGTTCCTGCTGAATCTTTAAGATGTTTGTGTGAGTTCCGTTTGGTTGCCCAGATACAAGAGGTGATATCTTCGTTAAATTACGGGACCAGAACAATTTAAAATATCCTGTTTAGCATGCATTACGTCGGGCAACGAAATAATTAACCGGAGGATGCATTTCGTTTTCTATCATATAGGTCCTTTCCCTGGATATTATGCAAGTTACAATGCAGAAAACGTCGTAGCGCACATTGTTCATTTTAGTCACACTGGTTCTAGATACGAACAGACACCCGCGGAATCTTGTTATAAAAAAAAGATATTAAATCCTTTGCCATGCAATGTAATTGCCAACGCATAAGCTTCATAAACCGCTACGCCCTAAAGAATACAAATGTTTTCCGAGTAGCGACAAAAAATAATCAGAGGAAATTGAAAGAAAGAGAGATGTCGGCATAGATTTCAATGTAACTTTGCGATCTAGGTATTTACTTTTCTTCTTAAACAAGTTCGTCATTCTGCAAACATTTTGCCGTCCTGTAAAATATTCGAGTCTTTTGAAGTATTCCGTCTTTCTGATTGGTCAATGTAGTTACAACTGTGGTTATAACGTAGCGAGTTTGTGGAAGGTACGGGAGTGTTTGCATTGGGTTATACTAATATAATATAAATTTAACATGGTTTGTAGGTGGACTATTGCCATGGAAGGCAGAAAACTGCACTCTTTTCACATAATTATCGAAACGCTAAGAATGCTTTGTTTCATAATTCATGTCCTGTGATGAAAACAATAGCCGTTGTGCATTAAAGATGTCTTTCAGTTTCTAACATTTACGTAAACTGATCATGGCAAGTCTGTCCTATTTTGCGCGGGTATTATTTCTCGAACAAATAGTTTCCTTGTGTCTGCTTTACATTAATTCGGTAAAACCTTGATGCACAAGGCTTGCTCTTTTTCTCTTGCTTTTTTTCAAGGGCCCCCCCCCCCCCCCCCCCCCCCCCCCCCCCCCCCCCCCCCCCCCCCCCTCCCCCCCCCCCCCCCCCCACCCCCCCCCCCCTCCAACCGCCACCCGGGCACCGGCAATTAAGAAAAACAATAACCGCATTAGGTGTGGGTTGGACCCAGAGAAGCACTCCCTGTCTCACTGGAACAAACCAAGCTGAGAAGCAAAATCCCTGCACCACCCTGGAAGCCTGCGTTGTGTTCCCATCTGGCGCAGGCATTCACTCTCGTGCATTCCCTACCGTGTGACCGCTGATAACGCAGCCTGATTAAAATGTAGTTACATCCGACATTCAGGCCAGAAGCATGCCATTGTGTCATGGCCACGATGAAAGTTGACAAATCATCGACAGCGCCCCCCGCCCCCCCCTCAGCACTGAGGATTTGAACGTATCACATGGGTCACGCCAGCCCGTAATCGCAACTGAGCTAGCCAAACCACGGCCTGGCCCCTCCTTTGCCTCCGGCACCCGTCACTCCCAGATTATACACACGACCACCGTCTAGACTCGCGTTACTCGCCGGACTCCCTGTTGTTCACTCAGTCGGCCATTTAACTCAGCTGAAGATGTGGAGCCAGAAATAGACATCATAAACCCGTATCCCTGTCCTTTTCTGCCCATCGCCTCTTGAGCGAGACTTGTAGTACCCGTCCTGTCAGATCGCTGTATGCAGCGCGTCTTGAGTCACACAACTGACCGCATGGGAGCCACCACATTACTATGCTTAGCCGATGATAAGGTCGGCTCAATTTTGTTACTAGTATATCATCCGTCGCCCGCTGGTGTTCATTCGCTTAGATCCCAAGGTCACCGGTCCTTCCCACTCTTCTGCACTGTTACGGTACTACGATCGGCTGCACAATGCTACTGGATGCCGAGCAGAGAGAGAATAGAGACTAGCTGAAACGGTGCTTAAAACAGAAATATGTTGACCAAGCTAGTAGATAAGTCGCAATACGTTCGTCGGTTAGCTCTGGATCTAGGCAGATTGATAGAAATCACATGTACATTTCGTATGTTACTGCTGTGCCACGCCCCATATTTCCGCCACATGCTTATACTTGATCTAGTCCACCAGTTGAACTCGATATGGGTCCAACCATTATTTCTCGCCAGGCACTTCTATATTCCCGCAATGCCGATGCTCGAAAGTCGTTTTGTTGCTATCGGTTATGAGTTACTAAGTCATTCGAACGACATTTCCCATGCTTACATGATTTCCGGATTGTCTCTTTTTTTCTATTATGTTAGAGGGGAGGCGAGAGTCCACAGTTAGCATCTTCCAGTCTCTATCATAGGAGAGCTCCTCACAGGACGCAAGGTTTACTGATGACAGGTGCCTTTGCTTCC
>JADBJO010018592.1:30000-35011 GCA_016801955.1 Conus betulinus | reverse complement strand
GGGTGGTTGTGTGTGTGTGTGCGCGCGCGCGCTTCCTTTCTAGTCCGTCTTCTGTGTCCGTCCTATGTTCTTTTGTGTCCTTTCTCTGTCCTTTCGATCTCCTTCCTATGTTCTTTCAGTACAATCTTTGAATTTCTCGACGGTCTTGTCAAAGAACCGCGGCTGAGTGTGAGTAAGGATACTGTCACACCCGTCAAATTCAACACACTTTGTTTTCTCCTTCTCGATCGATCGCCTATCACACCTGTAGACAGGATTCTGTAATGAATCTGGTGGTCCTCTGCAGGGCTTCCACAGACCGTACAGCTTGTCGTTGATGGGCACCGGCTGTGGCCATGTCCTATCCCTCAGACACTGCAGGTCCCCACAGTCCTGTAGAATGTGTTTTATGGTTTGTTCTGCCAGCCCACATGTGCACATTGGGGATGGTTTCAGGTGCAGCTTGCGGTGTAGATGGGATGCTAGCCAGCTGTGCCCGATTCTGAGTCGGAAGGTGACCACCTGTTCTGCTCTGGTTAGCTGATGATAGCCATCTTGCTGATGTGGTGGCCTGTAGAGTGCTTTAATGATGTTCTTCAGGGCTGGGTGGGAAAAAAAAGCATGCGCAATTGGCTTATCTCATTACCCTGGTAAAATAAAATTTCGTTCGTTCGTTCGTTCTTCACCTCTATCAGGCTGACTGCAGTTTCTTCCTGATGGCCCTGGGCACCACGTTTTGCCATTTTATCAGCCTCCTCATATGATCATATGCTGGAATGCCGCAGTGAGACAGAATCCATTGCATTACGGTTCTGGTGCACTTGATATTGTATAGAACATCTTCTAACTTTGGCAGGTTGTTGTTGTTTGCTGCCTGCAGCACGCTCAAGGCGTCTGTAAGGAAGACAACCTGGCTGTCTGGGCCTGTTTTGCTGCTGCTGACGTCTGCAGCATGCACCAGGGCTTCCTCTTCTGCTTTGTAGTTCTTAATACATAATATGTTGATTCGTTCATGTTTGAGCATGAGTATTTTTATTTTGGGATATGAATTTCTCGAAATATTATGTTAAGCCCTGGAAAATAGTGTGGGACCCGCCAGTCACTTCACAAACCATATATGTCAGGATAGCTTCCTCTACGTGTATGTTTAGTTAGTCCAACTCTATGCAGATGTTTAGATTTATTGCTTGGGAAGAGTCCCGGTTAAACGTCACTGTATTGTTGACAGATTAGATCTTCAGCATTGGAGTTAAAAGAGGTTTGGTAACCGCCGAGAGTAGTAGTTTTAGGACTACCTGGAGCCCTTGGAGGCTAAACTAGGCTTAGGAAGGGGGGTCTTTGCATTCTTTATGTAAACGTAGGATTAGTCTCTCAAATAGTGAGAGAAATTGTCTAGGTTGTGTTGTTCAGCCTAGAATTTTATGTAGATTCTAGCAGTGGAATCTGAATCCAGACTGGGCAACTGTCTATATAAGATTCGTCACATGATGTGGCGTGCTATCCTATGCTACGCAAGCTGTGCTATCATGTGCTACGCAGGCTGTGCTACACTGTGTCGCGCTGAGCTATTCTGCACTGGGCTATTATGCGCTGGCCTACAGCATCCTGAGTCGGTACCTCTGGACAGTCCATACTGTACTGCTCTGGAAATCCCTAGATCCCATTCTACATTCATTTTTGTATCCCATTCCACCTACCATTTTTCTCATACCTCTATCCCTTCCCTACCGAAGGACTACGATTATTTAGAATTTTCAGAGGTCTACGTCTGGAGAATAAACGGTCAGAGAAGTGGTTTACGATGGGGTGGGCTCTAAAGTATTTGCTATATTTTGTTACTGCAATTTGAGTGACCGGAGGGGTGAACATTTGCTGTTGGGTGAATAATTGATTAACTTTTACTACGCCAAAGTTAAACTATGTGTTAATGTGGGGTGAGCATCGGAGAGACTTACTTTTGCTACTGTAATGCGGACCTATGATCTGCTTTTGAGGTGAGCGACAGAGAGATGCTTCATCTACATCGGGATGGGTAACTGAGTTAGCTATGTGTTATCCATCAAGTTGGGAGGGCGAAATTGAACTGCATCAACGCTGGGTTGGCTTCAGTGGTTCCACGTTTCGCGGGCGACAGCATCAGTGTTGGTTCTCGGCGTGTAGATCTACGGGGTAAACATTTGAATCCCGGTGGACTGAAGACTGAATATCGCAGTTTTTTTTCTCTCTCTTTTTATCATAGACGCTATCCTGGTGAAAAGAAAGGTGTTCTTCCCATATTCCCTGGACAGTTTGAGGAGGAATTATGTGACGGAACTATATAGAAATCAATATAGTGACCCAATTAACTTATGGGTCATAGGACTGGGTTGAGTGAATGTGTATGAGTGTGTGTTAGAGTAGATGTATGACTGATAGAGTGCAAGGCGCGTCGGAGTAGAGTAATATCAAAATTTGTTGTCATGGGTGAATGAATGAATGAATGTTTGTATGACTGGTCATTAGCCTGTGTCGTTGTTACTATTTGTATGTACATACATATTTATGTTCAGGGTTAAGGGGGCGTATCTTATCTAACATCGTCAGTTTCTTTTCTCAACTGTCCATCTCTAACTCCATAGGGTTTCTTTTCTTCTCACTCCTGTAAGTCTGGTCTATCCCCTGCAAACCATCTCCCTCATCGAATCACTCTCTGACAGATACCTACCTCTGTTTACACCTGCGTCAGGGAATGTGAAGGAGGATAACTAATTTCTGTTAATCCATGCCTAAAGAAATGTGAGTGAGGATGCCTTACTCTGTACCTGCCTCGGGGAAGGTGAATGAGGAGGATACTTACTCTGTTTGTACCTGCCTCAGGGAATGTGAGTGAGGATCCCTATCTCTGTTTGTACCTGTCCCAGGGAATATGAGTGAAGATCCCTACCTCTGTTTGTACCTGCCCCAGGGAATGTGAGTGAAGATCCCCACCTCTGTTTGTACCTGCCCCAGGGAATGTGAGTGAAGATCCCTACCTCTGTTTGTACCTGCCCCAGGGAATGTGAGTGAGACTACCTTTCTCTGTTCTTCCCTGCCTAAGGGAATAAAAGTGGGGATCCCTACCTCTGTCTGTACCTGCCTCAGGGAATAAGAGAATGGATACCTACCTCTGTTTACACCTAACTCAGAAAATGTGAGTGAACATACCAACGTCTGTGTTTGCCTGCCTCAAGTAATCCGAGTGAGGATACCTACCTTTGTTCATACTTCCCTCAGGGAATGTGAGTGAGGATCCCTACCTTTTTTCATACCTGTCTCAGGGAAAGTGAGTGAGGATACCTACCTCTGTGTATTCCTGCTACAGGGAATGTGAGCGAGCATACCCTACCTTTGTTTATACCTGCATCAGGGATTGTGTGTCAGTGTCCCTATCTCTGTTCTTGTCTGCCTCAACAAAAGTGAGTGAAGATACTTACTTCTCTTTATATCTGCCTCAGGGAATGTAAGTCAGGGGATACCTACCTCTGTTTATACATGTCTCAGGGAATGTGAGTGAAGATACTTACCCCTGTTCCTACTGCCTCAGAGAGTGAGTGATGATTCCTACCACTTTTCATACCTACCACAGGGAACGTGAGTGAGGATACCTGCCTCTGTTTATATCTGTCTCAGGGAATGTCAGTTAATATACTACCTCTGTACATACCTGCCTCAGGGAACATACCTCTGCTCATGTCTGCTTCAGGGAATGTGAGTGAGCATTCCTATATCTGTTTATATGTGCCCCAGTGAATGTGGGTGAGGATACCTACCTCTGTTTCTACCTGCCGCAGGAATTGTTAGTATTATTCCCTACCTCTCTTTATCCTTGCCTCAAAGAATGTGAGTGGGAATACCTATCTCTGTTTAGCTGTTCACTCCTGCATCAGTGAATGCGAGTGGGGATACCTACCTCTGTTTATACCTGCCTCAGGCCATCATTATAGTAATGACTTGGCAAAGATTTAAAACTGAGGAGAAAAAAAAATGAAGATGAAGTAAATGGGAAAATGTATATCATAAATATGAAAACCCTTCACTAGCTGCATGAGGAAATTATCGCAATCCCTCTAGAAGGCAGGTCTATGTGTATCGCCTGCTCCGAGGCCTTTCGTCCGCTGGATCGGACTCATCAGGGAGACACGGCTGATTGTGCCTGTGCTCTTGGCGTCAGATAGAGACACACCACAGTCCATAATTCTGTGGTGTTCCGACCGCCAAGGGTTCGAAAAAAGAATTCAACAGCACCCCCAAAGCAGCCAGCGAAAGGTAGTAGAATTAAACAAAACGAAAGTGTGGAGAGGAAAAAAGTTGTTGAAAACTAAAGACATTACGCAAACAGTATAAAATGTAAGAGACAATCTTTGAGCCTATGCTTGAGGATCCATTTAAGGATGCAAGGGAGATCAAAAGATATGGAACAGTGTGAGTGGTCAGCTCTGCTGTTCAATAACCCAAGCATTGTCAGCGGCTAAGAATTGTGCAGAACAACCTTTCTTTGGATCTCCTATCTATTAAAAATAAGATGATAAAAGGAAGTTTTAAAATCAACAGGTCTGTTTCGAGCGCTCGCTCTCCTCAGGATCTGAGGAGAGCGAGCGCTCGAAACAGACCTGTTGATTTTAAAACTTCCTTTTATCATCCTATTATATATATATATATATATATATATATATATATATATATATATATATATATATATATATATATATATATATATACCTGCCTAAAGGAATGAGAGCGAGGATACCTACCTCTGTTTATTTGTTCACTCCCTGCCTCAGTGAATGTGAGGAAGGATACCTACCTGTCTCAGTATATCTGCCTCAGGGAATGTAAGTGAGGATATCTACATCTGTTTATACGTGCCTTAGGGAATGTAAACGAAGATTCGTACCTTTGTTTATACCCGAGTCAGGGAATGTGAGTGACGATACCTACCTCTGTTTTTGTTTGTCTCAGGGAATGTGAGTGAGGATACCTACCTCTGTTTATCTGATAAGCGCCTTTGGTAAGG
>JADBJO010018592.1:22500-25000 GCA_016801955.1 Conus betulinus | reverse complement strand
ATTTTTGTTCAATAAAACATCTTTAAAAAGGAAAAGGGATATATATATATATATATATATATATATATATATATATATATATATATATATATATATATATATATATATATATGTTAGTGAGCTTTCTCCCCATTGGAGATGGTCTCCCTCTTTGGAGACTATAAGCTTGCTGAAGGTTCATTTTGAGAAGCATTTATTTATTCCCCATTCACCCACTCAAGCACATACTGTCAGTTAGGCAGAATCATCTACCACTGCAGATATGAAGGCTTACCACCCCCCCTATTTCTACAATCTGAGACATAAGAGCAAGCTTTGTTTATAATTCAATACATATATATATATATATATATATATATATATATAAAGAGAGAGAGAGAGAGAGAGAGAGAGGGGGGGGGGGGGCAGGGGGATGGGCTTACTGAGAGATGAGCAGAATCGATAATATGTACAAGGATACACATTCTCCTACATGATAACGTGCCTACAACTAACAGAAAAAGAATCATGGCTAGTAACAGCGCTGACACATCATATTACAGTATATACGGATACTCATAAAGCAAGAGACCTACCTGCGTTACGTTTGGGTTTAGGAGTCCAGTCCTCATCCGAGTCCAGTTCCATAGGGTCCTTCACTGCGTGTTCGGCAGTCCCCGTCTGGGCTTTCATGAACTCAGGCTTCAATGCTAGCAGTCCTGCATCAGTGGAAGACAGAACGTCTACAGCCACCTACCTCCTTGATGACCACTGTCCACATTCGTGTTCTTTCATTCACACCAGTGCTGTCTACATTCATTTCACTTCCTTGATGACCACTGTCCACATTCGTGTTCTTTCATTCACCAGTGCTGTCTACATTCATTTCACTTCCTCGATGACCACTGTCCACATTCGTGTTCTTTCATTCACCAGTGCTGTCTACATTCATTTCACTTCCATGATGACCACTGTCCACATTCGTGTTTCTTTCATTCACCAGTGCTGTCTATATTCATTTCACTTCAGAGATGACCATTGTCCACATTCGTGTTCTTTCATTCACCAGTGCTGTCTACATTCATTTCACTTCAGAGATGACCATTGTCCACATTCGTGTTCTTTCATTCACCAGTGCTCTCTACATTCATTTCACTTCAGAGATGACCATTGTCCACATTCGTGTTCTTTCATTCACCAGTGTTGTCTACATTCATTTCATTTCAGTGATGACCACTGTCCACATTTGTGTCCCTTCATTTCATCAGTACTGTCTACATTCATTCTACGAATATGAAGTTGGTAGTGTACACTCATTTTTCATCTAAGAAAAAGCTGTCAGCGTAAAACTGAACTGAACACGCGAAGCTTTGTTTATAAAGAAAAAAAAAAAAGATGAATCTGAAAGCGTGCATTCATTATTCAGCAATGAATAAGATGTCGGTACAGTATGCATGCACACAACACGCTAAGCTTGAGCATGCGTGCCTGTGTGCATGTGTGTGTTTCCGCCCTCCATCCTCAAAAACACAGACACCCCCCCCCCCCCCACCTTTCTCTCTCTCCCCAGTGGAAAAAAAAACAAATGAATATGAAAATTTACAAGTGAGCCAATGCTGGCCTGGTTATGTCCATCATAGTGTACTGTGTATACAGGTTTAAGCTTCGCTTTTTGCAATAGTTAAAATTGCACAATATGGCGCACAAACACCAAATCAAAAGCATATCCACACCCTTCTTCACCTCCAAAATTCTGATCAGTAACAAATCCAGCCACACAAGAAATCAACGACACTAGGTTCTAATGTCAAATGACTTTCCACTGGAACCAGTGAAAGGAAAACTTTGCACCTGAACACCTCAGTGCATACAATGTTATTAACACATATGTAATACATTTAATCTTACGAGATAACTTCAAAAGATTATCCGTGCTTTCTCATTTGACGACGTATTTGACAACGCATATCATAGAGCTATCGTCTACAACATGTCAGACAAATCCAAGCTTTCGGACAATCTCTCTCATTCCTCATCAAGACAGGCGACTCGCTACCACATTAACTTTTCTATATGTCACACTAAGCTTGATTTTACAAAGAATATCCTAATGGCATCTGATAAACATTATAAGATTACATAACAACTCGCTACACGCTACCATCAATTGACTGCTTAAACATTTTGTATACTCACCAAACTGCAACATCATTTCATAGCTCAGACATATGCTCTTAAAATGCTTTTTTTCCCAGATCGCACGTAATATGTGCGTATTCATCATTGGAAACGATTTCTTAAATGGAAACGCCAATGCTCATTTTTGCTGAAATCATTCTTTCCCTGCAACACATAGCATGAATCCATGTGAGTAGAACTGCTGGTTAAATGATTTCAGGCTGGTTAAATGATTTCAGGCTAGCTACCCCTACACATTTCGTTTTTTTTAGCATGTGTGCTTTGACGTCTTTGCTCGTCAAATGCCACCCTGGGTGACCCGTGAACACACAACTAATTTTAC
>JADBJO010018592.1:15000-17500 GCA_016801955.1 Conus betulinus | reverse complement strand
AGCACTCCACTGGCTTTCATCCACAGGCCAGTTTGAAACTGACTGTCTCCATGAACCAACCAAAGAAAAGTGAAAAGTCGAATAGGAAGCCCTGCCTGGCAGTAAGTAATTCACAGCCTTGCATTGGACAGACTCAAATGGAAGTACTGCCCTGGACGTGGGAGTTAAAGAGTTAGAGTAGACACACTGCCTGGCAAGGCAACGATAAGAACTGGATTATAGCTTGGCCGTCCTGATGTGATAAGACATCTGAAGAATCACCTAAACAAAAAAGAGCAGAGCCACTATACCATAGACCATCTTCCAGATGTGAACATCAAGAGAAGAAGTGGCCGCATATCCAGAATGAAAGGAAAGAGCCAGAAACATCACCGCTACCAAACTAACCTTGAATAATCTCAAGGCCAACACTGCAAAGACTCTCCTTGAGATTGCGGCAAACTCATACATGGACTGTCCGACAACAGACACAGATGATCAAGCACATGTCAACTGAGATAGGACTTTGTATATATCTCAGGGACCCCAGTGTATACTCATGACGTGTGTGCGCTTGCAGGTGTTCATCAGTGGGGTGATGCAGGAGTGTAAATTGGAGAGTCCACAGATGTTAATGTGTGTGCGCGCGCGCGCGTGTGTGTATGTGTATGGGGGGGGGGGGGGGGGGGGGGGGTGTCGCCGTTGTTGTTATGGATGTGTGTGTGTGTGTGTGTGTGTGTGTGTGTGTGTGTGTGTGTGTGTGTGTGTGTGTGTGTGTGTGTGTGTGTGTGTGTGTGTGTGTGTGTGTGTGTGTGTGTGATTGTTTGTGAACTTCGTGTTATTATTCTTGATACTAAGTGAACTTCTGCACTTTCATTTCCTGCAATCAAATCCTACGCACGCAGGCACACACACACACACACACACACACACACACACACACACACACACACACACACACACACACACACACACACAATGATACAAATTGCACAACCAATGCTAGGTAGTAACTCAGACATCTGCTAAGTCATAGCCATGAGACCCTCTTCTTAAATTCTCTCACCTTAATCATTAACTCATTCATCCATCACCTTTAATTCATGTGCCGTGTGGTCTCCAAACTCAGCGGATGTGGTGTAGCGTGTATGGACTACTCCGTAAGCAGTGACCCTTTTGTGTTGAATCTGAAACTGAAATTGTATCTACAAGACATTCCAGCACTGACAGAAGAACCAGTCAATAGCCTTGGTGTGATGACTCCTTGAAAGACACAAGGAAAGGGAAACGAAACCAAGCAAACGGCAGAAGAAAGCCTGCAGGTGACAGAGCAGTGTGGCAACCCTGTTGCCTCCGGTCCATGCCGATTCCAAATCATTTCCTGACCTCTACCAATACGCAGTCATCAGCTTTAGCCCCATGGAATCAATAGAGGCCAGATCATCAAATACTTAGGGAGGTACCCTTTACGCCCCTTTCTAGTCTCACTGACGTGGGACTGCACTTTCACCATAAAAACATGAAATTTCCTCATCAAGGAGAAAAAAGTGTTAAAAAAGCAGGGGTACTACCCATGGCTGAGATCTCAGCCGACAAGGTCGTGAGACCTGTCTAGCATCACTTGAAGACTGGCAGACAATGGACAATTCAGGAGGCCATGGTGCGCATCCGGAAAAAAAAAAAAAAAGCAAACAAACAAAAACCCTCGATGTCATTGAAAAAATATCAGGAAGCAAACCAACCGAACAGAAATGATGTTGTGGTCAGAGGCTAAAGTGAAGGCGTAGAGAAGCATGGTAAGACATGAGTTGGTAAAAGAAGAGGATGTCCCTTACCCCTAAATTCCAGTTCAGCAAAGCCAGTAAGGGACTACATGGGGAAATACACTGCCAAGAAGTATCTGGTGGAGCCAAGAAGTATTTGGTGGAGTCACGAAGAGTCTGATGGAGCCAAAAAGTGTCTGGTGGAGCCAAGAAATGTGTGGTGGAGCCATGAAGTGGCTGATGGAGCCATGGAGCCATGAACCGTCTGGCGGAGCCAAGAAGTGTCTGGCAGAGCCAAGACATGTGTGGTGGAGCCAAGAAGTGTGTGGTGGAGCCAGAAAGTGTGTGGTGGAGTCAAGACGTGTGTGGCGGAGCCAAGAAGTGTGTGGTGGAGTCAATAGGTGTGTGGTGAAGCCAAGACGTATCTGGTGGAGCTATGGAGCCAAGAAGTGTCTGGTGCAGCCATGGAGCCAAGAAGTGTCAAGTGGATCCAGGTATTGTCTGGTAGAACCATGGAGCCAAGACGTGTGTGGTGGAGCCAAGAAGTGTGTGGTAAAAACCAAGACGTGTCTGGCGGAGCCATGGAGCCAAGAAGTGTCTGGTGGAGCCAGAATGTGTCTGGGGGAGCCAAAAAAAGTATGTTGGAGCCACAAAGTGTGTGGTGGAGCCAATAAATGTCTGGTTGAGCCAGGAAGTAATTGGTTGAGCTAGAAAGTGTCTGGTGGAGCCATGGAGCAAGAAGTGAGTGGTGGAGCCAA
>JADBJO010018592.1:0-7500 GCA_016801955.1 Conus betulinus | reverse complement strand
ATCTGCCAGGTGTGCTGTTTTTATGCATTTTTGGAAGCTGGTAGAAGGTAGACTGTTTAGTGTTTGTCATGGGTCGGTAGGTTGGCTGTGGTCGGCAGATTGTTGAGTTTGATTTCTTCTTTGATTGAGTTTGCAACGAGTTTCTGGTGGTGTTGGAGGGGTAATGTTGTGAGTGGTGCGTGGACATTTGTGTTAGACAGTTGCTTTTGTGCTTCTACAGTTGTTTGTCCCAGACCACAACTGCACCACCCTTGTCTGTTGGCTTGATGACTATGTCCTGTCGTTCGCGTAATGATTTGAGGGCTTTCTGGTGATCTTGTGAAAGGTGACAATGGCGGACAGGTTTGGATTTCATTTGGCTGATGTCCTTTTTGCTTTTTTTTTTTTTTTTTTGGGGGGGGGGGGGGGGGGGGGGGGGGGGTGGGGGGTGGGTGTCTAGAACTGAACTTTGCTGGAATTGTTGGAGAGTGGTTGGTGGAGCACTGGGATTTGAAACAGTTGAGTGAAAATGCCGTAGTTCTGTGGTGGTGGGGGCCTATGTATGTCTTTGAATGTCTCAATCCAATGAAGTTTCCTTAAGAATCTTCCACATCAAGATGGTTCTGGTATTTATTGGTGGTGGGTTAAATGGGGATGAATTTCAAGCCTTTCGCCAAGACTTACCTTTCATCGTCAGAGAGGGGAAGATTCTCTGGGATGCAGTAGACAAGGTGGAGATAGTG
This sequence comes from Conus betulinus, assembly GCA_016801955.1. Lineage (NCBI taxonomy): Eukaryota > Metazoa > Mollusca > Gastropoda > Neogastropoda > Conidae > Conus > Conus betulinus. The sequence continues at coordinate 6,778 of JADBJO010018592.1, read as the reverse complement.
ATCAGATGCTGTAGTGGGATCAAGATTTTGGGTTGGGGAGGCTGAGTGGTCAGGGCGAATTGTTGTGTTTCTTTTGTAACTGTGAAACGTTTGTCTTGTTTGGTCTGGTTGTAGTGGTTGTGAATGAGCTGATTGTGTGTATGGATGAGTTGTTGAGTTTGGAGGCAGAGGCTATGGGCATGATAATTCTGATTTGTGTTTTGAAATGATGGGGGGAAGGTTGGAGAGAGAGAGATTTCAGGATTGAACTGAATGTTTTTATAAGTGCCAACATGAGTTTGCAGTTGGCTTGAGAGTGGTGTTATGGAGGTGGGAGGGGTGTGGGGGAAAATGAGAAGCCACGAGGAGTGATGTGCAGTCTAAGGCATTGTTTACAAAGTTGAGATGTGTTGCTGATGTGGTTTGCTGAAACTGTGTTTTGGCATAGCCCATGCAAACAGCTGGGTGGTGGGTGGTAAAAAACTGAATGGACTTGCAGAAGCTGGCATCAGTATGGGAGTACATTGGGGTGGCTGGCACTGTGATGTCGTATTAGTTGTTGTTGTTGAGCAGGTAGTGGGACAAAGAAGAGCTGGGGAAATCAAGAATGCCGAATGATGATTGCAAGTACGTAGCCAGGAACGGATGTGATGCCAAATGGAATGAGGGACAATGAAAACCAAAATCAAATGAAGGACAATGAGAATGAGAAGTGGCTTACAGCGTTCACAAGTGCACATAGAGAATCAAAGACATGACGTGAAACACAACACGACAAACGGCACCAGTCAGTATCGGTAAAGGTTAAGTTTCAAAATTCAAAATGGAGTGACTGAGGGCGGAAAAAAGAAGCAAAATTTAGAAAGGGGGGGGGGGGGGGGGGGGGGGGGGGGTTACCGCCAAGGACATAGACAAGGTACTGGACAAGACACAATGCATTTCGACCTCTTGGGTCTTCTTCAGGCAAAAAAAGCAAATTACATTTAGGACAGTGAGAACGAAGAACGAGAAACCACTTATGTTCTCTTATTTGCGCACGATGAAAATGGCCGCCGGGTGAAATGAGACCACCCAGGACAGAATCATAGGAGATGAAATAGTAAGGGGGAGGGGGGGGGTGGGGGGGTAAAAAACAATTGGGTTTGTAGCTTGATTTGTAGAATGGTATTATATGTCAGTGGTGGTAGTGATTATGGTGGATTGATACCCCCCCCCCCCCCCCCGCCCGCCCAGTAAAATAAAAATAATAAGAATAAGAATATAAAATTAAAAGAAGATCAAATTGAAATTAATTAGTAACTGAATAGAATTATTAGAGAAAGAAAGAAATAGATATACAAATAACTACTTTAATGGGTGGTGATTGTGATGATGATAGTAAGTAGTTATGTGTGGGTAGATGTATGTTGGGGGCATGGGTAATGCTAATAATGATTGGAAGGGAATGGAAATGATCAATGGATTATAAGGTATCGCTGAGGGGCAGGGGGTGGGGAAGAGGGCAATGGGAGAGGGGGAGAGAGAAAGAGAGGAGAGGGAGAGCTCACATCTGTCCACACCTACTCATAGTTTACATAGGTGTGTGTGTGTGTGTGTGTGTGTGTGTGTGTGTGTGTGTGTGTGTGTGTGTGTGTGTGTGTGCTGGTGGGTTTGGGGGGGGGGGCATTCATGCAAATAGTATTGTTGAAAAGGAAAACAATACTATGGGATGGTGTGTTCATTGTAGCAGGCGAAACAATGTGGTGGCATAATTGCCGACTTTGATGGGTGATGATTGTGATGACAGTAGTTATGTGTGGGGCAGTTGTATGTGGAGGTGTGGGTAATGCTAATAATGTTTGAAGGGAATGGAAATGATCAAAAGGTGATAAGGTATTGTTGGGGGTTGGGGGAGAAGGGATGGGGAGGGCAGGGCAATAGGGGACGAGAGAGAGAGAGAGAGAGAGAGAGAGAGAGAGAGAGAGAGAGAGAGAGAGAGAGAGAGAGAGAGAGAGAAATCACATCTCTCCACCCACAAATAGTTTACATACATATATGTGGAGTGGGGGGTAGCAGTTAGGAAATTCATGGAAATAGCGTTGTTGAAAAAGCACTGTGGGATGGTGTTCAATGTAGCGGGTGAAATAATGTTTTGGCTGTGATATGATCGTGTTGGATGAGAAGAGACAGAAATGATGAATTAGAAATGGGGTATCATGTTAAAAGAAAAAGAAAAGAAAACAACACACACACACACACACACACACACACACACACACACACACACACACACACAACACACACACACAACACCACACCATAACACCCACTACCCACTTCACACAGAAGCTACAGCCACCCTCCTTTCACCTTTCACTTTCCCCACACTCTTCCCATGTCCTATACCAATCCACTGCCTACCCACAGACCCCCCCCCCCCCCCCATTCTTCCCTACACCTGGTTTTTTTACACCACCTCCACACGAATCTCGCTTCCCTCCAATCTTAGCTGAGCGTAAGGGTGGGCCAGGTACTTGGCGTTCCCACTTCCACCACCACCACCCCCCCCCCCCCCACCACACACACACACACACACCGCTCGCTTCCATTCCCGCATCAGCACCCTAAAACAACTACATACACCTATTAACACTGCAACACCAAGCCACCATATTCTCCAACAGATCACACTCATACACACACCACCTTACCCCTAACTACCTACCTCACATTAAGTTACAGTCATGTTCCCTCTTTCCCCCTCTTCATACCCCCACCCACCCTTTTTTTTCAACATATCAACCACCCTTTCCTTCATCGACCATTTCCATTCCCTTGTCTGTTGACATTATGTCCCCCCTCTGTGTATAGGTATGCTAGGTTGAGTGTGTCTTCCCTGTGTATATATGTATGCTTGGATGTGTGTGTGTGTGTGTGTGTGTGTGTGTGTGTGTGTGTGTGTGTGTGTGTGTGTGTGTGTGTGTGTGTGTGCCTCCACTGTTCGCCCTTTTCCCAACCATTATCATCAGTACCAGTATCCCCACGTATGACTGTTCCGTGGTTTGTTTTCTGTTATGTACACATATCTCCAGAGGCGCGCGCGCGCGCACGTGTGTGTGTGTGTGTGTGTGTGTGTGTGTGTGTGTGTGTGTGTGTGTGTGTGTGTTGATCTCACCTATGGCAATTATCATCATCCATCAGACATTTATCATTTCCTTTATTTCCCCAAGTGGCATTATCATACTAAGGGCTATACACTATTCCATTTTTTGAAAATAACCATCATTCTGCACTACTGTGGACATACTTATAGCATGACAATGATCATGATTCATCAATCATTGATCACCTCCTTCATTTCCCCAAAAGGCACTATTACACCAATGCAACAACTTATCCCACGTATATAACAATGATTATCATCCTACAGTACTGTTGATCTCAAATGATCAATGATCATCGATCATCGCCCGTCAGTCATCAACCTACTCCCCCACCCCACCCCCCCCCCCCCCCACCCCCTTTGTTTTTCCCTTCTGCAACCGGCAATGTCATACTAATGCCACCACATTATTTTACTGATCACAATGACCATCATCCTACAGTACTGTTGATCTCACTCATGACAATGGTCATCATCCACCAGTCATTAATATTTTCCTTTCTTCCCCCAACTGGCACTATTGTGCCAATGCTACTATATCATTCCACTTACATGACCATGGTCATCATCCCTATAGTACTGCTGATATCAAATAATCATCCATCTGTCACTGAGAACACTGTCATCCAGTGAGCACCTTCATACTGCAATATATATGGCAATGAGGAAACTGACCAACTGGCAAAGGAAAGAGGACAGCAGCCCCAGCTGGAACAGGATGTCTCCTTTGAAGATATCAAAAGTATTATCAAGGAGAAGCAAAAAGAAAAAGAAAAAGAAAACGAAGATGGCTTGAGCAGCACCCAGACTTCAACAAGAGGGATGCATACTACCGGATGCCCAATCAGACTAAGTGAACATTGTAGCACTGAGGACAGGGCACTCCAGACAAACATCATGTCCACAATATTCCACACTGGCGAGTCTTCAAATTAACCATGTGGTACTGCCCCAATGACAGCGGGACATTTCCAGTAAAACTTAGAGCAGAAACCTAGGCTGCTAAACACCCATGAGTGGAAAGCTGTATGGACCACTGGAGGGCCTCTACCACACAGCAGTCTTCGCCAATACCTCCGGGGTTCCTTCCTGTGTGAACGAAGAAGAGGAAACCATCGTATAGTACTTTTAATCTCAAATGATCATCACCCATCAGTCATTGATCCCCACCCCCCCCTCAACCAGCATCATTATACTAATGCCCCCACATCATTTCACCTATGACAATGATCAGCAGCCCACAGTACCTGTAATCTCAGTTCTGACAATGATAATCATCCTTCGGTCATTGACCATTCCCTTAAACAGACATTATTGCATTATTCCAATTACAACAATGATTATCATCCTATAGCACAGTTGCTATTGATTGATCATCACCCATCTGGGTTTGTTTTCTTCTTTTTTGTGTATGTGTATATGTGTGAGTGAGTGTGTGTGTGTGTGTGTGTGTGTGTGTGTGTGTGTGTGTGTGTGTGTGTGTGTGTGTGTGTGTGTGTGTGTGATGTTGTTACTGGCATGTCAGCATTTTCCCCATTGATGCTTTTCGTCTTGCTTAATACTTTCCCAACTCAATGTTCTCAGAGCTCAATACTCCCCTGTTCAATATTTTTCCCGTTTTATGTTCTGCCAGTTCTGTAATCCCGTAACTGACATTATTTCCCATGTGTTTTTCCCGTTCAAACATACTCGTCTGTGCTCGATGCTCTTCCTGCTCAATACTCTCCTGCTCAATAGCTCCCCTGCTCCACTCCCCATGCTCATCGAGGCTACATACTCCTCCTGCTCAATATTTCCCCTGCTCAGTGTCCTCCTTGCTTGATATTCTCTCTGCTCAATACTCCCCCTGCTCAATATTCTCCTGGGTCAACACTCTCCTAGTAAATGTTCCCTCGCTCAGTATTCTCCCCGCTCAATACTCCCCATGCTCGATACTCCCCATCCTTGTCCCTGCTTAATACTGCCCCTGCTTAATATTCCCCTGTTCAATACTTCCCCTGCTTATATCCTGTCTGAATTCTCCCCTGCTTTATGCTGTCCATTCTCAATAACCCTTCCCCCAGCTCTCGCTGCTCCATACTCCTCTGCTCAATACATCCCCTGCTCAACGCCCCTTGCTCGATACTTCCCCTGCTCATCCCCCACCCCCGACCCTTCATGCTACTCTCTACTCGACACTCTCTTGCTCAATACTTACCCCTAAATGGTCTCCCTGCTCAATACCTCCTCTGCTCAAAACCTTTTTTCCCTCCACGCATTTTATTCAGGTAGTGTAATAACTTACATATGCACAGAAAGAAGAGACAGTGCGCGGAGATTAATGAGCATATCTATGGATGACATACATAGACATTCTTTTTTTATATTTCAAATAATTATGCGATGTAACTATGTTAACCAACTTCCCTAAAGTCATACATTAATGCACAGTAGCACATATTTCAAGCTAACAGACGTACATGCATTTTTTTTCCAATCTAGATTTTTTTTAAAAAATCTTTTAAATGTACACACATAACGAATAAATCCAAATATAAATCGCATGAGTTCACAAATATGATATAAGGTTATAAAACGCGCATGACATAAATTATTACCTCAACTCCATCGAATCATGGCATTCGAAGAAAATAAGTTATGTGCGGGCACACTTTGATTTCCCATTATTTGTCGAGGGTCCCAGGTCGAGGACGAAGTTAAATAGAAAACAAAGAGAGTATACAGTACTTACCATTCACACACACACACACACACACACACACACACACACACACACACACACACACACACGCACACATACACACACACACACACGCACGCACGCACGCATGCACACGCACGCACGCACGCACGCACACACACACACACACACACACACACACACACACACACACACACACACACACACACACAATCTTTGATATCGAGATCTTGCCTTATTTTGGGTGCTACTACTTCAACACACGAAACAAATAGATAGGGAGATACACGATCCCCTTGACGGCAACCTCTTCCAATTGCAAAACTAGAAGACACTTTCCCGTTCACTATTTTGTAAGACTTTATTTTATCGTAAAAAAAATTATATCCATCGTTGCATTTTTTTTCCGAATCCGAATGCACCAGAATTGTATTCATATATGACCAGTTGATTGAATCAAAAGCTTTCTCGAAATCGACAGAAATTAATAACCCTTGTAAGCGATTCACTTCTAAATAATGAATTAAATCATATATTGTTCGCAAACTTTCTTCTAAATATCTGTCTGGAACGAATCCCGTCCTATCCTCGTTTATGAGTTTTGGTAAAAAACATTTTTTTTGTTCAGTATGTATTTGTGTGTGCTTGTGTATATGCATATTTTTTGTAACTGTTGTTGTGTCAAAGGTTGTATGTAGCACAGCTGAAAAACAAAGGACACACTTTTATTGCTAAGGAAGAAGAACATAGAAAAGTAAGGAAATTTAAAGAGAAATCAGGTCTATAGCGATATCATTTTTGAACTGCCAAGGTCTTGGGGGGTACCCCAAAAGAAAGAATGTGTTTCATATTTTAAGACAAAAACAAAACTCTATCATTTTCTACAAGACACTCATTTCAATAGTAAATCAGAACGACACTCATTTCGATAGTAAATTAGAACGACAGATAAGAGG
>JADBJO010018591.1:20000-22731 GCA_016801955.1 Conus betulinus | reverse complement strand
GGACAGGGAGGGTAAAGGGGGGGTGAGTTGTTGTGGAAGGAAAAGTGAGTGAGAGGGGGGGAGAGTAGATCGGAGTGAGGAAGGGTGGGGGGGGGGGGGGGGGGGGGGGATGGGGGGCAGGGGGTGGGGGGGGGGAAGGGAGAAAGATCGATCGGACTCGCGTTTTCTATAAAAGGAGAACGTACGTGTGTGTGTGTGTGTGTGTGTGTGTGTGTGTGTGTGTGTGCGCACGCGCGTGTGTGTGTGTGTTTGAGTAAGTGTGTGTGTGTGTGCGTGCATGCGTGCGTGCGTGCGTGTGTATGTGTGTGCGTGCGTGTGTGTGCATGTGTGCGTGCGTGTGTGTGCGTGTGTGTGCGTGCACGCGCGCGCACGTGTGTATGTGTGTGTGTGTGTGTGTGTGTGTGTGTGTGTGTGTGTGTGTGTGTGTGTGTGTGTGTGTGTGTGTGTATGTGTGCGTGCGCGCGCGTGTGTGCATATGTTCGTGCGTGCGTCCGTGTTCCCGTAAAGAGAGAGAGAAAAAAAAAAAGAAATTTCGTCTGAATGTTCCGAAACAGAAAATTAGTTGCCATGAACGTTTGGACGGGAGAGGGGAAAAAAAAAAGGCCAGTATAGACATAGGTTAGAGGTTGAAATTAAAGTATGATTCCCCTCCCCTCCCCTGCTTCCCTCCTCTCCCCCCCCCCCCCACTCCCCCTCCCCACCCCGACTCCGTTCCCAACTCCCATCCTACTTGCCTATTAAGGATGGCAAAGGGGTCAAGTATAAATAATGATGGCGTAGGTTTTTGCCCCTTCATGTCAGTATAATGATGACGCTCAACTAAGGCTTGGCATCGCAGACTGGGGAGTGGGGTGGGGGTGGGGGGGGGGGGGGTGGAGGGGTCAGGGGCAGTGTATAAAACATACGAATTTTTGTTTTTCAGGCTGTCGGTTCTGTTCTTATTCGTCTGTCTGTCTGCTGCTTCCTTCGCTTCTTTCTTTCTATTTATTTGCTTTCTTTCTTTTTTCTTTCTTTTTTTTTTTTTTTTTTTTTTTTTTTTTTTTTTTTACTATTTTTGTCTGTTTGTTTTGCTTCTTTGTTTGCTTTCGTTTCTCTTTCCTATTCTCGCTCCTTATCTGTCTTTCCGTCAAACTTTTCTCGTGAACCCCATCAGTCTGACGTTAATAACAACTTATAATAATGTTCCTATTTTTTTTTGTGTTTTCTTCTTGTTCTTCTTTCTCATCTTCTCCTCGTCTTGCTGTTGCTGCTTTCCTTACCTACGTTTCTTCTTCTTCTTCTTCTACTTCTTCTTCTTCATGGCTTTCTTCTATTCCTTCACTTCATCGATGTCTTCTTCATCTTTTCTTCTGCCGCAGCATTCTCATGCCATGTTTTTGTTTTTCACTTCTACGTTTTTTCTCCTTCATCATCATCTACGTTTTGCCGCAACATTCTCATTCTTCTTCTTTTTTCTTCTTCTTTTCTTCTTCTTCTTCTCATCTACGTTTTCTTCTTCTTCCTTCTTTCTTCTTCTTCTTCTTCTTCATTATCGTCGTCGTCGTCGTCGTCGTCATCGTCGTCGTCGTCGTCGTCATCATCAGCAGCATCTCTTCGTCGTCGTCCTCCTCCTCCACCCCCCTCCTCCTTCTTCTTCTTCATCATCACCATAACCATTATCGTTATCATCGTCGCCATCATCATCATCATCATCATCATCATCATCATCTTCTTCATCATCATCTTCTCATCTTCTTTCTTCTTCTTCTTCTTCTTCTTCTTCTTCTCTTCTTCTTCTTCTTCTTCTTCTTCTCTTCTCCTCCTCCTCCTCCTCCTTCTCTTCCTCCTCTTCTTCTTCTTTCTTCTTCTTCTTCTTCTTCTTCTTCTTCTTCTTCTTCTTCCTGCCTTCACTCCGTGCGTTGCCAGCGGGTCGCGGCACTGAAGAACTGTTCACCACGTTCTCTCTGCTCTGTCGGTTCGTGCCAAAGCCCTGGGTCACTGCCCATGGTTTCTCTATCCACTGCAGTGCTGTGTCCGTCTGCCCCTCCGCCTGTCTCTCTCTCTCTCCACAGTTCCCTGTAGGATTGTTTGAACAGAACCAGTAGATCTTTTCACGTCTTGGCATGGCCCGATGTGCTGGTGAGTGATCTGGCACGCTTCTTCATTGGTGGTGGGATCAACAACTCTGGTGTTTAGCAGCTTGCTGTCACACCTCATTTTCCCTTGACGTGGGTTCTTTCTGGAGCCGCCGGGCCGTAAAGGTCCATGTCGTAACAAGCATACAGGAATATGGAGCATACTAGCGCCCACAAGAGCCTGATCTTGTGTTCCATACAATCTCATTGTGCTCCCATGCAGGGTTCTATCGGGATACTGCTGACGTTTGTCTTTTGCTGGCCTTCAGAGAGGATTTCCCTTTGGGATCCGGATCTTCTTGAATTCAACAGTGCTTATAACTTGGTTCTTGCCAGCACTCTCAGTGAGCGAAAGCATCTCCATTTCCCACACAGTCCTTCGAATGAGACTACAAACCGAGGTTCCGTGTGTGAACGCACGCATAACGTCTTGCACACACGTCAAATCCAATCACCAACTTTCGCAGCGGAAGAGAAGGCCAGTTTGGCCCGTTGGTATGGATGACACGTTACACATAGCATGCACCCTGCGTAAGAAATGGAAAGTATGAAGGAAGTAAGGAAATTGAGCGAACGTTATTGAACGATATTGACTAGATGAGATGACACGGAAACGA
>JADBJO010018591.1:0-2500 GCA_016801955.1 Conus betulinus | reverse complement strand
AAAAGCAGCAACAACAGTTATCACAATAAAAGCAGCGATAACAGTTATCGCTGTAAAAGCAGCAGGTATAGCTATCGCAGTAAAAGAGCAATAACAGTTATCGCAGTAAAAACAGCAGCAATAATAGTCATTGCCGTAAAAACAGCAGCAATAAGAGTTATCGCAATAAAAACAGCAGCAATAAGAGTTATCGCAGTAATAACAGTAGCAATAATAGTTATCGCGCAATAAAAACAGCAACAATAAGAGTTATCGCAGAAATAACAGTAGCAATAATAGTTATCGCAGTAAAAACAGCAGCAATAACAATTATCGCAGTAAAAACAGCAGCAATAATAGTTATCGCAGTAAAAACAGCAGCAATAATAGTTATCGCAGTAAAAAACAGCAGCAATAACAGTTATAGCAGTAATAACAGCAGCAATAACAGTTATAGCAGTAATAACAGCAGCAATAATAGTTATCGCAGTAAAAACAGCAACAATAACAATTATCGCAGTAAAAACAGCAGCAATAATAGTTATCGCAGTAAAAACAGCAGCAATAATAGTTATCGCAGTAAAACAGCAATAATAGTTATCGCAGTAAAACAGCAATAATAGTTATAGCAGTTAAAACAGCGTCAATAACAGCTATCGCAGTAAAAACAGCAGCAGCAATAATAGTTATCGCAGTAAAAACAGGAGCAATAACCACCACCACCACCACCACCACCATCATCATCCTCATCATCATTATCATCACGACCATCATCACGACCATCATCATCATCATCATCATCATCATCATCATCATCATCGTCATCATCATCATCAACATACCATCATCATCATCATTATACTATCATCATCACCACCATCATCATCAACAGCAGTAACAGTAGCAGCAGCAACAACAGCAGCAACAGCCGCAGCAGTAGCAGCAGAAACAATACTTATACAACACAAAAGGATCAGAAGAATGGTTGCAAACAATGGAACGACAGCAGTAACGAATTGCGGCAGCTCAGCAGCAAAAGTGATAGCAGCAGCAGCAGCAGCAGCAGCAGCAGCAGCACAAACAACAGCAACAGCAGCAGCAGCAGCAAACTGTACTTAAGTTATAGCAGCAAAAGCACCACGATCGTCATTACAACAACAGCACCAGCAATTAAAGCGCGACAACATAGACAGAAACAGTTATAACAGCTGTATCAGACTTTAACCAGCCCGTAGTACCAGACATTACATTAATACACAAAGGCCTTGAGAGGGATGGGTGTGGGTGTGGGTGGGTGTGGAGGGTGGGGTGGGGGGGGGGGGAGATATATGAAACGGGCAAACCTGGCAGAGGGAAGCAAAAGATGGGGTTCAGTTGATTTGATTGATTGAATGAGAAAGATTCTACAGGGAGAGGGCAAAGGATGTGTGCGTGTGTGTGTGTGTGTGTGTGTGTGCGTGGGTGTGCGTGCGTGCGTGCGTGCGTGCGTGCGCGCGTGTGTGTGTGTGTGTGTGTGTGTGTGTGTGTGTGTGTGTGTGTGTGTGTGTGTGTGTTGGGGGGGGGGTGCGGAGGGGTAAATGGGGGTGGGGGCGGGTCATGGTCATAGGGAGAGGGGGGGGGGGGGGGGGGGGGGGGGTATAAACATGTGCTAGCTATTTGAAAACGCAGGTCCAATAGAAACGAATCAAAAAAAAAAAAAAAAAAAAAAATGAACAAAGAAGGGACAGACACACACCGGAGAAGTGACTCAGCACACACACACACACACACACATACACACAAACGCGCACGCACATTTACGCAAGTAAACACACACACAGACATTCACACGCGCGCGTGCGCGCGCGCGCACACAGACACAGACACACACACACACGCACACAAGCACACACACACACACACAAACACAAACACACACACACAACACACACACACACACACACGCACACACACACACACACACACGCACACACAGTGATCTTACAGTAAGGCATAAGCACAAGCCAACGCGCGCGCACACTCACTCACGTACACACACACACACACACCACACACACACACACACGCACGCACACACGCACGCACGCACTTGCGCGCACGCGCGCGCGCACGCACACACCACGCACACACGCACGCACACACACACACACACACACACCACACACACACACACACACACGGTGATCTTACAGTTAGCACAAGCACAAGCATGCGCGCGCACACACACACCTATGCACACACACACACACACACCACACACACACACACACACACACACACACACACACACACACACACACATACTGACTCGCACACACACACACACACACACACCACACACACCTGAGGGTGGTGATTTTATAGCCATCCATTACCACCACTGTCCAGAGACTCGTTAAACCAACAGCCCTTGTCTCCTCCTCCTCCTCCTCCTCCTTCTTCTTCTTTCTCTCCTCGTCTTCTTCCCCCCCCCTCTACCTTCTTTTTTTTTCTTTCTTCTTCTCTCTTCTCCTCCTCGTCC
>JADBJO010018590.1:5000-35019 GCA_016801955.1 Conus betulinus | reverse complement strand
TACAAAGTCTGCACCTGCCGCACTGGATGGTCAATTGTACCATCAACAACGCACAGACACATGCAGCAACCCAACTACATCCACAACTCGTTTGCTGTGATTTGGGACTGCCACTAGTTTTTTGGTTATGTTCTTTTTTCTTCATAAACTGCACCCCTTTTTCAGGAATTCATTTGGCTCTCTTAAAGAACTGGTTGTTGCTATAAAAAAACAGTTGGTAAAAAAAAAAGTTGGAAGGGCTTAAACACCACCTCAACATGAAGCCAAGTAGTCTGCATACCGTGTGATGTGGAAATTGTCGACAGCCACTGGACTTTGTATGGCAGGGGGCCCACACTCACCTAACTCAACACTTGATCCTCCGACCGCACGAGGTCTCACGCGTTGAGAGCAAGACCCTCTGTCCGAGGATGACTAGGGTGTGTGTGTGTTGCGTCCGTGTGTGCGGGTGTGCGGCGTGAGTGCGTCATGTTCTGTTGTGTATGAGCCTAATCACATGATATAATTCATCAAAGAAGCAGGAGATAACTCGGCTGCCACACCTCCTCCGGCAGGGTCGCCAGGTGGCAGTGCCTGCTCCGGCTGCACCATCTTCTTCATGGCCTCCCGTCCTCTTCACACCACCTTGGCCTTTCTGCACCGGCAGCTGGTAGCGTCATGTTCGCTCCGTCGGTCCATTCAACTGTCTGCAGCCAAGGGTCACTGTCCATGCGTCGCCGGGGGGGGGGGGGGGGGGGGGGGGTAACTTGGTGCTCCCTTCCTGTTTTTGGGCCGTGACGGTGTTTCTCAGACCTCTCCTACACAGATCAGATCCCAAAACTGGTACCTCACCTTGTGACCAAAACTCAGGTCAGACCATTAAAACAAAAAAACATGTTTTTTTTCTGCTCAAAGGGTTTTAAGCTTCATTCTGATAGTTCATGTTTAGCGCTGAGATCAATAAGGTTGTTCCAGGGTGCTTGCTCTTCTCCTCCTTCTTTTTGTCGGGGACAGACACTGACACTTGCTCGGGGCTGCCAGGGTCTTATGTTCAAACTGCAACAGGCAAGCCTCATTCTCCAAGCACAGCAAATGGGCTTTGTTTCTTGCACTTGCTCTCTGGAACCTGCCTCAGCTTTCCTGATCATCATCCCCCCGGCAGTTGGACTGGAAAACAGTGTGCCGCTCCATTAGTCATGTGACTTCATTTGAGCACCAAGGCCAATGTTGTTGACAATGCACATTTAGGTAAACAGTTGACTTTATTTCAACGGGCAGTCCAACAACGACAGATAGCCACACAAGTTCTGCCTTCACTCTAGCGGTGGACTCCCAAGTGGGTAAGTCTCAGTGGTACAGGCTGAACGTTCAGTGAACAGCCAAGCTACAAGGAGTTTGTGCAGAGCACTGGCTTCACTCTGGGTTCACTCTACACTGTCTACACTTACACACTTCGGTGTACCCCTTTTCCAGAGAGATGGATGGCTCTGGTTCAGTTCAAAAAAAACAAAAAAAAACAAAAAAAGGAAGAAAGAAAAACTCGCGTGGGAAGATAAAACGCCTCACATACTCCACTGTCATCTTTCTTCCTCACCCGCAAGACATGACCTTTCAACTTTTTTGTCTGTACGGGTGGTCCACCGTGGCATGTGCGAGTCTCATGTCCGACCAGCTGAGCAGGTTCAATCTCACTAAACTTTCTGGAGTGGTCACACCGTCCAGGGTCAAAAAGCCAGGGCCCAGACATTACATAAAGGGGGATGAGCAGGTCTAGAGATATGCAGACTTGAATCTCTCTTATGTGGGGCTATGTAAACCGAAACCCATATGTGGAAGAGTCTTTTGTCCCCTACCACCTTTTCACAAGTGAACGAAAACATTACACATTCATGCCTTTCAATTGACTGCTATCCTGTGTTCTACTCAATCTTTCTGTCCACCTCCCTGCCTATCCTGCTCTCTTCCCATGCCTGCCCTTCCCCCTAATGCTTCATCTTAAAGTGCCACTGGGTTCAGAAGTGTTCTTTATGGGCACATTTCAGTCACAGCAGGATTTCAAAACTGCATGTCAGACCAGCAATCTAAGCACATGAGATCTCGTTGTACCCAACCTTAGGTCAAAAGTGAAACTTCCAGCAGTGAACCACTTGCCCAACAACTCGACGTAATTAACCTTAATTAGGAATAACTCAAACGGCTGCACTATAGGACGATGAACAATGCAAGAAACAAAGGATCTTTTATGAGCATTCATTTTGTTACAGCTTGGTTGCAAAAACCCCCCTTCAGTTGGACTCCCAATTTTTATAATGAAATTATTTCTGGCTCAGCCATACCACTAACATCCCCCTACCCACACACTCTCTTATTAAGTCTGGCTGCTGACTGGCTGTTTGTGTTTCCCATTCACCTCACCTCACTTTCCTCCAAAACCGACCCTCCCCTTATGGGGTCCACCCAGAGGCGCCTACCTGATCCAACATACTCATGAGACCTACAAAAGCCCCTTATGACAATACTTGCTCATCACGGAACCAGGAAAACATAACCCTCTGGGTGGATTTACTTCTTCCATCCAATGACAAAAAATCCCATAAACTACCTCACTTTAGCAACCTCTATACGAAATCACCAAGGGCATGATCAGGGAGAGGAAACTCAAAACCTGGTCACCTGGGAAAACAGTGCATGCAGCGACCAGAGTCTTGAAATTTAAAAAACCATTTTGTGATGATCAATGGATGTGATGCTTAGGAGTTCATAATGGTTGATACCTGACATTGAACAGAGCTGTACTCTAAGCTTCTTTCAGAATATATCTGGCATCCCAAGTTCAAAAGGAAAAAAAAAGAGGCAGAACAAAATGACCTTTCTAACAAGTGACCCTACATGGTAGTGACAGCTTGAAATGAAGGCTGCGAGGAAGAGAAGGTTTTACCTACTTGGGGACAGCTGTGTCGGGAGGAAAAGGCAGAGAAGAACGAGGAGAAGAAGGATCATTAACAATGTTACTCACTGAGAGACTTCTTGTTATAAGGAAAAGGGTATAGAGCTGGGGGAGGAGAAGAAGCAGTGCTAAACAGTTATGGCCTTACCTCATTGGGCGAAACTGTGTTGGCATGACAGTATCCAGCAAGTACTGAGAAATCCGATGAGCTGGTTCTTCTGCCGACGAGGGGGTGTTGTCTGAGTCTGCTCCATTTTTCTGCTGCGCTTTTGCTTTTCTGTCAACATAACTACATGTTACGACATCAATTTCCAATAAATTCATTATGTTCAAACTGTAACGCAGAGCTTTTTTTTTGCCCTGTGTTGTCCAAGTCTTGTCAAATACTGACCACTATAGACATGGCTATATTGGCTCTTGTGTTCATGTCATGTGGGGGAAAATTGTGATCTAATATCATCTTCTGTCCTTCTCACCTAGCCCAAAGATCAATGGTCAATCATACACCTCAGTCTATTGCCGATCAAAGCTTATGTTCCCCATATTCTGGGTATTTTGCTAGTATTCTTCTCTGTTCTCTAACTCTCTTTGACAGTCCTTTTACACTTTTTCTGTATCACTGTTTACTTTTTTCTGCCTCGGTGGTCCCTTCTTCTATCTTCATTCCAGAGTCTTGGCACTGTTTAATCTCACTGCAATCCACGCTGGCCAGCTCCTTAGTTGAAATCTGGTGAGTAAGTGGTGACGCTGTACACACTGTCCACAGCGGACACTAACCGCAGAGTGCAGGAGAGTCCAGGAGGCAGCTGCTTGGCAAGAGAAAATGTTAAAAGATAAAAGGAGATAAAAGGACATAAACCTGTTGATGACAGGGGTTGGGCTCACAGAAATGATGTGGTGGTCAAAGGAAAAAAGGGACAGTAGGAGTGATCTGGTGATCAAAGAGTTAAGGATAGATGAGGGTGCCAGAGAATCCAGAAAGCAGTCCAGCAAGGCATCTGGGGCAGTGGACTATGTGGAAAAATGCCCTCCAATGAATTCTCAGCTGGACTGACACATGGTACGTGGCACTCTCAGGATCAGCCTCATCCTCATATCTATACACAACCTCCTACCCTTGAATTCGATCTGGTGAAAGCGAGTGAAATCAGATGACCCTGTGCATCCGGTCTCTCAGGACAAGTGAAACAACGGAGCATGTCCTGAGTTCACACCAAGCAACAAACCAACACTGGACCCAGGGAAAGTGCTCACAGAGATACAAGCACACACATAAATGAGATTACACATGCATTTAACACTGTCGCAGGATACACTAAGCACAGCTGGCTCTGTTGGATTCTCTGTTAAGTTCAGTGACATGGATATTGGTCTTTGTAACAGCCTTCAACCTTTCATAGACTGATGGAAGATATGACTACCACCATAACATAAGGCTGATCGACCTCATCATGTTCTCAAAAAAAATAATAAATAAATAAAAATAAATAATTTTTTTTTTTCTTAAATGAGGGCAGCACATGGAAAATCAGGAGAAAATCTTGACCAGAATCTGTGAATCGGGTCTGAAGCTTTTCCCAAAGAAATGAATCCAGTTGGACTCCGTCTGTTTGGTCATCTGTGTCCTGTATGCATGATCCTATAGACCCAGCACTGTAACAGTGATGACAATCTGAATGCACTCTGTTATACTGGTCAGCCGTGTTCTGTAGGCACCATCCTACAGACCAGCACTACCACACGGATGACATCTGAATCAGTGAATGCACCCAGTTTCTACTTGTCATGTCCGTCCTGTACGCCACGATCCCACAGTCTAGATGTATCTTCACACTAGCATACCACACGGATGACATCTGAATCAGTGAATGCACCCAGTTCTACTTGTCATGTCCGTCCTGTACGCACGATCCCACAGTCTAGATGTCATCTCACTAGCACTACCACATGGATGACATCTGAATCAGTGAATGCACCCAGTTCTACTTGTCATGTCCGTCCTGTACGCACGATCCCACAGTCTAGATGTCATCTCACTAGCACTACCACACGGATGACATCTGAATCAGTGAATGCACCCAGTTCTACTTGTCATGTCCCTCCTGTACGCACGATCCCACAGTCTAGATGTCATCTCACTAGCACTACCACACGGATGACATCTGAATCAGTGAATGCACCCAGTTCTACTTGTCATGTCCGTCCTGTACGCACGATCCCACAGTCTAGATGTCATCTCACTAGCACTACCACACGGATGACATCTGAATCAGTGAATGCACCCAGGTTCTACTTGTCATGTGCACGTCTGTACGCACGATCCCACAGTCTAGATGTCATCTCACTAGCACTACCACAGGATGACATCTGAATCAGTGAATGCACCCAGTTCTACTTGTCATGTCCGTCCTGTACGCACGATCCACAGTCTAGATGTCATCTCACTAGCACTACCACACGGATGACATCTGAATCAGTGAATGCACCCAGTTCTACTTGTCATGTCCCTCCTGTACGCACGATCCCACAGTCTAGATGTCATCTCACTAGCACTACAACCGGATGACATCTGAATCAGTGGAATGCACCCAGTTCTACTTGTCATGTCCCCTCCTGTACGCACGATCCCACAGTCTAGATGTCATCTCACTAGCACTGCCTCTGATGACGTATGAATGCACTCCTGTCATATTTGTGTTGTGTGTGTTCTGAGTGCACCACCCTATAAACAGCTGAATGCACTCTGTTACACTTGGTCATAGTGTGTCCTGAACGCATCATCCTGTAAACACAGCTGAATGCAGTCTGTACACTTGGTCATATGTGTTACTGAATGCATCATCCGATAAAACCAGCCGAATGCACTCTGTTACACTGGTCATAGTGCCTGTATGCACATCCCATAAATCAGCCGAATGTGCTCTGTTACACTTGGTCATATGTGTCCTGAATGCATCATCCTATAAACCAACTGAATGCATTCTGGTTACACTTGGTCAAGTGTGTCCCCTATGCACCATCCTATAAACCAGCTGAAAGCATTCTTTTACACTTGGTCAAGTGTGTCCTGTATACACCATCCTATAAACCATTTGAATGCACTCTGTCACACTTGGTCATGTGTGTCCTGAATGCATGATTCGACAAACCTGTGTCATCTCGTGAGCAACTCTCCACTGACGACATCTGAATGCATTTTGTTACTCTTGGTCATGCTTTCATACATCATGCAACACTGATAGATGAAATAAATCAATAATTAAAAAAAACCAACTAAGAACATGCAAAAACTGTTGCACAATTCCCTTTACACTTAACACTCCCACAATAAACTAGCTGCATATGCTGCAGTAAACTCATTCTCACCACACATACATTTTCTGAACAACTGCATAAAAAAAAACCCAATTATCCCAAGATGAAACTATATTCAAAAAGAAAAAGGCTATGCTTTATGAAAGCATATTTCTTCCCTTAGAAAAACAAAGAAAGAAACATTTTTGAATACATAAAACAGAACTGAAAAGAAGAAAAAAGAGACTAAACAAAATGACGTCAACCCATGTACACATCTGTGAGGGTTGGAATCATTTCCATACACCAACCTACACTATGCGAGTTTCAATCATAGCAAAATGTTTAGTCTACAACACTTTTCACCCAACCTGTGCATGCCAGACACACACCACACCACACACCACAACACACAACACACACACATTTCACGCACACCCACACACATTTCACGCACACACACACAACTTCAGAAATAAGAATAAAATGGATGTTTTATGAGTGGGTCAGTAAGCACTACAACCTCTCCCCATTCAAACAACAGGAACTTGGTTAGCTAATAATTTTTAAAAAGGGGGAAAAAAAAGCTCAAAGCCCAAGCAGAGCATGATTTCAAGTAATAATGTTGTCCCACTTTCACTCCCTATATCTCTGCATACAAACAATTTTGATTTGTTTTTTGTTAGTAAGAACACACACACACACACACACACACACACACACACACACACAACACACACACACACAAACCTTCAGCTTTCTCTGTATGAATAATGTGTGATTGGCAGCAAGCAAGTAGGTCAGAACTGGAAATTAAAAGTCGGTCGGTCTAGAGTTTCTGATGAAAAGATTGTTCATGTCACTAAAGTCCACAAAATCCTTTTTTTCCCACATTCTCTGAGAAATGAGCATCTGGACTGGGTCTGAAAACAATCAATACAATGCCAGGCTCCTTTATCTTGCTTTTAGCCCATGCAGCCATGAAACCTTTTCGGAGGATGCTGACAAGAAACAAAAACCACACAAAGACAAACTTGATATCCACTGCTGTGATCAGACCAGTCACCGTTATCCTTTCTGTCTCATCTTCTTCACCGTATCTCCGTGCTCTCATGCTGCTCCTTCTAGCTCCACCATGCATAGCCACATTCAGTCTGGTCCCAGTGCAGTACCAGCGCCCACCAGTTCACAAGGAGCTAGCAATCCGCGGCAGGTTGTCATGGGGCAACTCGCCAGGGGGAAACACTGCATCACAGCCCCAGACACACAGCAGCGGTGGTCTGAGGTGATGTTCTGATCCAACGTATGCAGGACACAGGCATATCTAAACATCCCCTCCACCCACTCATTCTCCACCACCACACCTCTGCCACTATGTCCATCTGATGCAGTCCTCAAGAATTTGCTGACACAGGTGACATTCGCAGAACTCATCACAGGTAGGAGGTGGGGGGGTGGGGGGGGGGTTGGCAGAGGGAGGGGAAAGGGAGATCAACAGCAAGGTTTGAAAGATAGACAACTCGAAAGCATTTCTTTAGGATGATTAGAGGAGAAGGGTGACAACACATGATGGTATGAAGCTCCACTTTGGTCTAAATGACATGACTACACCATACTCCCTTAATTCCCTTCATGATATATCCAGGGTCAATCAGGCCCAAAAGTTGACAGAAGCAAACGAGATGTTGCAAATGGAACCTGAGCAGCTCTCGATGAACATCCTGAGACTTGACAGTTTGGGCAGGATTGGGCCAGGACGTCCTGTGTCCTTCAAGCCCTTGAGTCTGCACTATCCACTGCACTAGGGTGGCTGGCAAAGGAGTCTGCCAAAGATCACCCCAGCGTATTCTTCAGCCTGGTACGGCCCATCCTTCCGTCTTGATGTTAGAGCTGGATCCTCACAGAAGATCAACGGCGAAAGACCTAAATGTGTGAGACTGGCAACAACCCCACTTCTCATGAACGACATTTGTGGCCAGACTTTGTCCAGCAGAGATCTGGCAAGACAAGAACCCCTCCTCCATTTCCAGTGGCACTGTCAACTGGCCTGTGACATGCATGCAGCTTCCCAGGGATCTCTGTCAAGACCAGCTTCACAGGGTACAGCGGAGCGTGTGGGCAAAGAAGTCATGGAGGAACTGACATGGTCATGACACCTCTGCCCCGAGGACAGAGGACTGTGACGATCGTACACTGTCCAAGAGTCGATCATGCCAGCCCCATGGTCTATGCTCACGGAACAATATGGAGAGGCGGGACAGGTCAGAGAAAAACGACAGGTGAAACACTGTTGCCGCACTGGATTACAGAAACTACCTGTCATTCACCATTCTTAGTGCATGAACTCTAATGTTAAAGTGATTCCATACAGTACACACTGATGCAGCCTCCACCCTCCATCCCAAATCCCATCACCACCACCACCCCCCCCACCCTCATATTTCATCATTCCAGCAGGTAGAATATGAGCAGGATCTGAGAGGCCGACTCTGGTACCGGGGGAAACAAAAGTAAACTTTAAAGAATTAAACTTCCTAAACTTCCAACAGGTGTCTACACTACTACATGAAGACAGCAATCACAAAGCCACTTGGCCAGAAGGTGCCTGACTATCCTGGAGGCATGGGTTCAAAATCCAGGCAGCCGCAAAAGAAAAAAAGGCGATAACAGAAGGGTGGAGTCATGACCTGGATGAAGTCCGGCCCCCAAGGAGTACAAGGAATTAGGAACTGAAAACATGTGCCCCATTACTTTTTTCTGAATCCTTCAGACCTGCTGTCACTTCTCCCCCGAAATTCTACACCTGCATCAAGTATGCTGGCAGAAACCAATTCTAACACATGCATGCCATGAAGAAAACATCAGGAAGAGAAAAAAAATTTCTGTGGTGATTCATGCAAGAGGAGAGGCAGTATATGAAATCTTCAATCGTTTCAGCGCTCACAATTTTTTCTCCATTAGGCCATTTCAGTCTCTGAAAGTTTGTGAACATAAAATACTGTGTATGCGGTCTTACTGAACTCGATGTAATAAGCATGAATTCTTTCATGCAAACAGAGATATGATGTTCTGAAACTGGTTTTCCTTAGATACTGTTTTTCTACAGGCCTCTTTGTCTTTCAAAGAAGCTATGTCTCCTCCGCCCTCACTGCAGGGAAATAACCACTAGCAATTTTGAAGAAGGCATTGTTGTTTCCACCTCTCTTTAGGCCTGTTTGCAAGCTGTAGATCACTACATTTCAGTGACAAAACCCCCAGATGTCAAGAGGACTAGCCCTCTTTTGTGAAATAGGCTGAAACAAGATTGAATACCCTGGACCTTATCTGTGTCCTTTTGCTGGTAGAGGTCCAATAGCAAGAGTGGTGGGGGTAGCGGTGGAAGGGGATTAGAGCAAAACCCCTTTTCAAAATACACAACTTGAAAGAGTAATGGGCAATGCTGATAAACTAGAAGACACTTTTTCGTTCCTAGTCACTGAAGATTCACGTTAAAAAATGGCAAGCAATTACAAACCTTTTTTTTTTGGTTAACTTTTCAGACCCAAGTGGACTGATTCCCAACTTAAAAAAATACTGATGTTTGGTTATATACAACACTAAAAAGAAATGTTTGTGTATAAGCTACCTTTATTTCAGAGAATGGGCTATCCATATTGTTTACATATCACAAAAAAAGCACCTTGTGTTTAACTTAACTTTTTTTTTTTAGAGAGAAACAGTCTTTCCAAATTGTTTATATATCACATGCAAAAGAAACACTTGTGTATATCCTTACCTTCCTTCAGAGAATGGGCTACCCCTTTAATCAACAGAATCAGAAAATCATGTCATCATGACAATTATCTTGGTTCAGTGCACTCCCAAAGTATTACAAATTAACCAAAAGTTCCCATAGAGAGTCCTTCTTTCAGTCCAAGCGGAAACTTAATTTGCTTGCAATAATCACACAAAACCTCTTTCCTTTTTCTGATGGAACAACATGCACTGACAAACCTTTACACCACAAAGTCATTTTGTAGGACTTCAACTCATTCAATCTCCACCCCCGCTACCAGCGCCACAGACCTGAAACGTTTACACCCAAAGTCATTTTGGTATGGACTTTAACTTATTCATCTCCACCCCCGCTAACCAGTGCCACAGACCTGTGCCTGATCAATGCCTCATGTGACAGAACTGACGTATCAAACTAGTTTTAACTCCCAAACTATGTAAGTAACCCGCTGACAAAATCTAACAGCTAAAAAATAACAGATTTGTTGGTAACATGTAAAATTCTAGAAGTCTTTGACCTAAACTGACTCTGCAAGTTTCTATCCAAGCATGGAGTTATACAAAAATTAAATAATGCTCAAGCTTCTCAAAGCACATAGGTGTATAGTATTATACAGAATTCTTGTATGCTGCAAACCAATTAGTTTTATTATACACTGTGTGAAATTTTACCATTCTTGAAAAAAAAAAAGTTTTCTAGATTATTAGACCTGAGATGAAGTACCCAGTTTGTTCATTTAAACACACAATATTGAGTTGTCAAAGCATTCAGAAGCGCAAAAAAAGCACATCATAACACATGAAACTACAGTATCTTGCTTCACAATCATTTTGCAATAATCACCTGACTCTTGGCTACACAGTTCACATGCTACTGAAAATCAAGAGAAGTATCCCTCTGTTCATGAAGTATATCCCTTCCGTTCAAAGTTTAAAAGAAGTATCCCTCCTGATCGGCCCACACTGGCCAGGCAGAAGAAGCTGCCACGGCCGTCAACTCTGTAGGGTTGAAAGGTTTCAGGCCTTCAAAAGAGTACCTTAATTTCTGCAAAACTTCTCCACCCTTTAAAAGACAAAATGTACCATGCTCATGGATTGTTTCTTTCAGTGGTCTGGACACTGCCTAACCTCCTCTCCTCACCAACCCGAATTACATGAAAACACATCCGTCCCACCATGGCTCTGACTCCACGCACAACTGTACAACTGTAATGTAAATTCTCTCTTCTGAAGTGCAAAAAAGTGCAGAATCAAACACCAAAAAAAATGAGCTCATTATGTGCTACTGCAAACAAAACATCTGACTGGTGCCACAATGGAGTGTGTCAAGCCACTTGCTTTTAAATCTGAAAAGGCACAGGTCTAAGTCCCAGCAGTGCTTTGTGCAGAAGTACAGAACAGAATTTTCCCCATTCTCCCAGTCCAACCTCCAACAAACCCTGCTTGTGGCTTTTAAATCGAAAGGCGCAGGTCTACAGTCCCAACAGTGCTTTGTGCATGAAGCATAGATCAGAATTTTCCCCATTCTCTCTCAGCCAACCTTTCTACAAACCCCGCCTTGTGGCTGCATGATGAACACAGCAGGATATCCCCCCCATCTCCCAGGCCAACAAGCTACAGACCTGCTTGTGTTTATTACTCTGTGTGTGTGTGTGTGTGTGGTGTGTGTGTGTGTGTGTGGTGCCTCTGTTGTGTGTGTGTCTGTGTGCGGTGTGTGTGTGGTGTGTGTGTGTGTGTGTGTGTGTGTGTGTGTGTGTGTGTGTGTGTGTGTGTGTGTGTGTGTGTGTGTGGTGTGCATGTGTGTGTGTATAAGCAGGGAAGATAGCAGGCCTATGTTAAAGACCTTGTCATCCCATGTCAGTGTTCAGGGGGTTGTGGAGACAAAATTACTCAAATTCACCAGTGTGCTAGTAAAGAGAAAGTGCACCACCCAGAATTTCCCACTGTCCACTGAAATGCACGATGAACGCTCAGACATCAGCAAACTGCCTCAATCACTTGTCTGTCGCTGAAATGCCGTGATGAACATTGAGATATCAGCCACATCATTGTTTATGTGTCCGTCACAACACCCCTATCATCTTATGAGAGTAATCAAACTTGTCCCCAGAGAAATCATCAAAAACCCTAAGGCAGAAAGCAGACATCTACAAGATGAATCTGAACCTATTTCACCTGTAATGAATTGTGTGAGAATACCATCTAGTGAGATATGGTGCAGTTAAGAAGGAAAAAAAAAAAAAGGAAGATCACTACATCAAAAAGACCAAAAAGCAGGCCCAGAGATGAGGAAAAATGTTAGCGGCCCTCACTGTCAGGTGGCAGAAACACCATTTCTAGCTATGGAAGCACCTTCTGGAGGCAAACCACCACGGGCTAGTGACTGATGCAAGAAGCTCAAGACACACACAAGCAAAGTGGAGTTGTCAGTGCTCCATACCAAGCATTACTACCCCGACCTGGCTTGCAGGAAACCAGCAGGCATGAAAAAAAGTGCAGCAAAACTTCACGAAAAGGCAGGAAAAGAAAAGAAGAAAAAGGAAAAAAAAAGGAAAAGGAGAAAAAAAGAAATGGCAGCATAGGCGTCAATGCGCTTACCTTCTTGTCAGCACCCAAGGCCTGCCCTGTCCAATCCTCTGACAAGGAAGATCTGGAGTCTGAAGCACTAAACCCTCCACACTCACGATTCCCTGGTCTACACCATCGCTATATGCCAACAGGAACATTGCCACCATTATGCCATGTCTACTAATGGGCAGGCAGCGAGGGGAAGACATGATGAGTAACCAATCAGAACACATCAAACTTGCCTCCAAACGCCCATCCCTCTTTCAACGAATCATTTCACAAATATCGTGCTATAATGGACATGTGATATGGAATAACATACACGCATGGAAATAAATGTCTAAAAAATGTTGTTTGCCCTGAAAAACTGTCTGAAATATCACCTGCATAATTCTGGCACTGTGACCTTGTTCAGCTATTTTTCTTCAGGGCACTAACCCACCCCCCCCCCCACCCCCCCTCCAGGTTACATGTTCACCATATCAGCCAGTTTGTTCGTCCATCCATCTGTCAGTCAGCCCTGACTCAACATATGCAGGACATCATCTACTAAGTCTCCTACTGCTGACCAAACTTGCTTAATCATGCAGCCAGCATCAGTGAGTGTCCTCTTCACTACATCCATCTCACAGTCATCATGAAGATCTTAACCATGATGGCTTTGACCAAAAGTCAGCACAACGATAGTTACAGCGGAAAATATGGTTGCTTGAATAAGGAGGTATCATTAACGAAAATACTTTGTTACATATCATGATCTGGCAAAAAAATGTCATACAAATAAAGAGATGATAACTTAAGAACTTGTATTTTTGATTGTGTAGCAGTGTGATGGCCATTGAGCCTGGGCAGAGGGGTATGTGCATATGCATGTTTGTGTGAAAAAGCGTGTAAATGTGCACAGTCTTGTCATTCAGCACAAGACAAAGGAGTGTGACAGTGCAAACCACTGCTCACTGAAATCCAAGCATGGCAGGCTAAGGCTGAGTGAATGCCCTGCTGTGATGAATACCCAGTTACACGCACACCAACACCCACTCTCACCCCCCCCCCCCCCCCCCCCCCCCACCCAACCCGCACACACAGAGAGAAAGAGTGAAAGACTTACCGGGGGCTGCTGCTGCATGGTGGGGTGGAGGAAAGTGGCAGTGGTGGTGCAGGGGGAGTGGTCACTGAAGGGCGGAGCTTGCGTGACTGGCGTCATGGGCATGGGCTGCAGCAACGGCTGGTAGAATCCCGCCATCACTTGGGCAATAGCGAGTACCCTGGAAGCAAAAAAGTCATAACTTGAAAAGCAAACCAAACGACTAGAAGGGCACTTAGGAAAGCGCTGACCTCACACATGGTCAAACGGATCTTGGGGTCCACCCATTAATCTAAAACCTAACAGAGTGTCTCCCTTGGCCACATTCTAAACAACAATTAATTAAAAAAAAAAAAACCTACTGATACGAGGTGTATGAAACAGTTCTTGATGGCAGGAACTGATCAGGGACTGCACAGTTGGGGGAACAGCCAACTGCAGCGAGCACACTCACTGAGGTTTTATGTGAACTTGTGGACAGGGCTGTTCTGACCGGCATGGGAAAATTCACTTCTGATCATGAAGTGTGCTTTACAGAATGTATCAACCACCTTGCTGAGGGGAGTCGAATGTTTACAAATTAGACAAAAAAAACCCTTCTGATTTCAAAATAGGCCTGCTGGTAAAATATGAATAGATGCTATCCTTTCTACTGTGTCATTTTGTGTGATGCGATGTCAGCATATCTAAAATTTTGACAAAAAAGACTGAAAAAGACCAAAAAGTGACTGATGAGCCAAATATAAATAAACAAAAGACAGTGCAAAGTTACAATGTTTGAAAAATACACTGTGCAAAAAAAAGACAAGAGTTTTTTGACAAACATAAGAGAGAGTGAGAGAGAGAGAGAGAGAGAGAGAGAATCTTATTTAAAGTCCAGCCATCCGCAGTGGTTACATCAGGGCTGTCACCCCGTCTAACTCAACTCTCTCAATTCACTGCCTGAAAAATTTTACAAACAAAGGCTTTCCCAGTGCCAGGGAAATCTAATGATTTGGGGGTATAATTAACAAAAAATTCTAGCTCAGAAACTACAAAAGATATAAAAATGAAATATATATGATTTTTGAGGGAAATTGAATGGAGATTTGAATCTGGGCTTCTTTTGTTTTGATTTTGATCATAAAAAAAATATTTAGGCATTTAGATTTGGATAGATTTTTTTTGCACGATCAAAAACATATGTATTTACCACTACAGCTTCACATCCAAAAAAGAACACAGAGCAAAAAAGTTGAAAATAAAGTTGATATTGTCACACTACACCTGTAAATGAAAGTAGAACAGTCTAGAAGTCTATCAAGACGCTCACACTCATGCAGACAGGTCAGTCCACACGACCACGCCCCCCTCCCCCCACCACGCCCCCTTGCTGGACTTCAACCTCTCTTTCTCTCCTCCTCTTCCCCTACCGTTCCTGCTGCCCGTGTCACGCTGCGAGCAGGCTGCGCTCCCCTCTCGCGCTGACTAACACGTCGCTGGCCACTCGCACACAGTGCAGAGTACACACTAGGCTGGCTCGTTCGACGCTGGTAACCAAGTCAGCTGAACACACTCTTGCGATCGCACAGCACGACTCAATAACTGACGAATATGGTCGGCAATTCCATCACTATCATCATCTCACCTTCATGCTCGAGTGAGTCGTTGAATAAAAGATTATTATCTTTGTCAAAAAAGATTAGCAGAGCTTGCTCAGCTGTGTAAGTACACTGATTTGGTCGCTACACTCGTTGAAGGTTGCGCCGCCATCTTTGCAAGCAAGACAAAGTGCTGGCTGGTCATCCAGTCAGTGATGAGGAAAAATGGTCTTTCCCCTCACGTGTGGTCATTTGCATATCATTTTAATGCTGCAGACATATAAGGCATGAAGTCAGTGGACGGCCCATAGGCACTGGAAGTACATTTTTACTGCAGCGTCAGCTGACGGCTTAAAGGCACTCAACGGGTTAAAAAAAAAAAAGAAGAAAAAAAAAGAAAAAAAAAAAAAATTCACACACAACTCATTAAAACACTTCCTGAAAGCAAAAGTTGAATTTCTTTAAAACTTTCTCATGTAAAATCTTAAATCAGGAGAAAAAAAGTGTTGATCTCTTTCAGAAATTAGGTGGGACATCTCTGAACAAGATTTTTTGCTCTCTTTCGCCCTTCGGTGGAGTTTGCAGTCAAGTGTTTATGTCCCAACATCATGTAAGTCCCAAACACTCAATATAAAACATCTTTTATTGGTGAGTGGTACATTACATGAATGCACCATGGAGCTTCTTCACCTTTTAAAAGATAAGAATGGGTGTAACAAGAGTGACCTGTGCGCAAACAGCACAAGACTGTTTCCTTTTTGGCCCCACTCGAGGACAACCGTAAGAAGTCTTTCAGGTTTGGATGGATTTGGAAGTTTGTAATCCGTTTGCGAGTTCCATTCCTCTTGCCAGGTCTCTGATATAAATCTGTGCTCTGGGTTCACATCAGTACGGCAGACTGACGGAGAATTGCTCAATTCTTTACCTTTGATATTCATGGCAAGTTGACCAACCACTTCATGCCTAAAATGTGACACCAACATGAACCAAGCAAAAACTACTATCAATCCATATTAGATTCCAGACAGGTGTACTGTTTGAACAATTTCAGGAGCTGAGGGTTGCTTGAGGTTACAGCCAGCAATGGCCTGCAAAGTAGCGATGAAGTCCTCGACAGAATGAGGAAATCTTTGTGCTTTGATTTAGACACCATTTCAAGAGCCAGCACCACACACTGTCAGCTTAGCAGTGTAGATGGAGCTGTCACAGGAATGTCTTTAAGAACGTCTCTGAGGGGGAACGGCTGCACAAAAATGCAGCAGCAGCAACGCTCTCTTTAGATTTGGAGCCATCAGTGTATATTTTTTTTGAAGGAACAAACTTCAGCAAAAAATACATGTAGACCAAAGAACTGGTGGAGTCTTTTTTATACAAGTCCTGATCAAAACAGATCTCCGGGGCGAGAAAAGTAGTACTGGGTGTCAGGAAACTTGGAGGAATGACACACGATTCCAAGGTCTATGTCTGCACTGGTGAAGAACAGGGATTCCCAAGGGTGGAATGTAACAGGGGTGCTCTTCAAATTTCTTCAGGAACTTAAGGTAAAAAAAAACACAGCTGACGTGTTTTCTTCAGAGACCGATGAAAATGATCACAGGACTGGCTGAATGCTTTTTTTTTTCCTCTACAAATCTTCATTATAATGGGTTATAGTTGTGGTAGCAGATACTACAGAGTCATCCGCATCTTTACAATGCTGCATTCCATCTCCGCAGTGCAATGTGAATATTTGGTTGGCAAATAACATGAACTTAAGAATGACTGTGATTTCTCTAGCAGATGACACATTACTACACAGACTTTCTGTTGTCCATGTCTATCTATTCATCGTTTGTTTGTTATTCTATGGAAGGGAAGGTCTTTGTCTGTTACCATCTGAGCCATGCAATAAAGATTGGCATGGATAGGCCACCCACCACCACCCCTCCCCCCACAATCAGGAATGTTCACATTTAAGCATGAGCCGTTTTCAATTTCACTGGAAAAAAAAAAGTTTTGAGAACCGGAGGTAACTTTCCCTTCCAAAACCTCAGCCCACGGCTGTCCAGAACATTCTGGGCGCACAGTGAAACCCGAGTGTCCACCCTACCATGTCCCTGGACTGAAGAACTGAATGACTGCATGCTTTTTCAATTCGCACTTTGTTGAGGATGGGGCGGAGCAAAGTGGGGAGGAGCCAGCTAGCTTTGGCTATAAGGTTGAAATTGTGGATTACAGCGAAGCAAAGTTAGCAGAGACTTTACCTGGAACTGAACACTCGGAAAAGGAGATGCTGAGCCAAACATTGAAATAGGGGTTGGTGGTGCTGACCATGATGTGCTATCAGTTACGCTGCAACAACCGTGGTGTCCAGTGACACATGCTCCAGGAGTGGACATTTTTACTATAGTTGTGGGCAAACACATGAACAGCCTGCTGATGCTGACCTGTGGATTACTCTCCCTTAATTTTTCCCACAGACATTTTTTTGTTACTGCAGCTGTGGAAAAAAAAACAGGTTTGCAACTGAAAAATTTTGTACTCCTCTAATCATAAACTTTTGTACCTGTATGAAAAATTTGACCCTTCTTTTATGAGGCAAATGAGACATCTACTGCAGCTGTGGAAACAAACAGGTTGGCATCTGAACAATTTTGTACTCCTCTAATTATACACTTTTGTGCCTGTATGAAAATTTTACCCTTCTTTATGTGGCAAATGAGACATCCCTGTGCCATGGGTGGACAAAACTTTAGTGTTACAACTTACAAAGGTTCTTTTTCAGACAGCAGTGCAGGCTGCATGCTCATACCACATTCTCAAAAAAAAAAAAAAAAAAAAAAAAAAAAAAAAAAAAAAAAAACCCGGAATAAGTCACATTATAAGTAATTATAAGTACATGACAGTGATGTTGCATGCAAACAAAGGACCCTGACATAACGTGCCAATTTTCATTGATCAAATCAACTAAATTTTTCAACTGTGCACACTGTCGTGTGTTTTTCTAGTGGCATAGCAAAACACAGCTGAAGGCTTTCTTCTTTATTAATCATAAAGGATTTTAGTAAGGGGATCTCTCTCTCTGCCCTGTGCACTCCCACTCACACAGACTCCCCACTGACCTGACTGGGGGTAGTAGGGCCACTGCATGTTGTTGCTGGGCGACGGCAGGAAGGGTGGAGGTGCGGCTGCAGGGTCATGCCGGTGGTGGGGTCGATGGGCAGCATGGTCAGCTGCGGCATCACCCCCATGCCCGGCTGGAAATGGCCTGGCATCATGCCCACCACATTGGCACCCTGGCTGCTGATGCCTGTGTTGGTTGGCTGCGAGGCTGTTGGCTGTGAAGGCAGAAAGGGTGCTGTCAGTCAAAGGTGTGTGTATGTGTGTGTATGTGTGTGTGTGTGCAAAAAAAACAAGAGGCTGTACCATAGAGAGTGAGAGAATAAAAGCAAGATATTAGCACAAGCTTTACAATAGGTAGGAATAGCACAGAGCTTCCAATAGGTAGGAATATCATTTATCCTGAAAGTCCTCAGCATACCTCCCCCCCACATACATCATAATGACCCAGTTCTACTTCTCTCTCTCTCACTCACGCACACATCCACTCACAGACACACACAACAAACAAAACCTCTCTCACACACACACACACACACACACACACACACACACACTCAAACACAACACACGAACGCTAGCAGAGCCTCACCTGAATGTCAACCGTGGTCATGGGGAAGTTGGACATGAAGAGACCGGGGGCGCCACTATTGCTGGCACCTCGCTGGTTCTTGGAGTTGCGGGCAAACTTGAACACGTCCGTTGTCTCCTCATGACCACTGGGGCGACTTCGCTTCTGTCGATTACGCTGCATCACCTTTGAGTTGACAGACAGGACAGTTCGATTTGATATGTGTGCTTTTAATATGTACAATGACAGACTCACAGCAACTGCCTGGTAAATGAATATGTGCTGTCATGGAAAAGATGGAATAAGCTCCTGGCTTACCTATCATGGTAACTTGAGACGGAACAGGGTGGAACAATCTGCTGTCTTACCTGTCATTATGGCAAGAAATGGCACAGTCTAAGAACTTACTTGTTGACATGATTAGAGGTGAAACAACCTGAAGGTAGATTCAACATAACTAAAGGTAGAATGAAGTACTGTCATACATGTTGACATGAAGAGCGGTGAAAACACTCTTTGGGAGGAAACAACAATCTGCTGTTTCACCTGTCAACACAACTAGAGATGGAATACATGGAACAATCACATTCTTTGAAAACAGGTGTAAATATTTGCTCTTCCTGTCAAAATAATAAGAGGAACATGAGAGGAACAATTCACTTTATTACCTGTCAAAGTGACTAACAGTTAAAAGGCGAAAAATCTGTTGTCTCACCTGTTTACATGAGGTACACGAGGAACAATTCACCATCTCACCTGTTGACTTGACCAAAGGTAAGAAAAAAAAAAAGGCTGCAAAAATCTGTTGTCTCTCACCTGTCGACGCGATCTGAGATGGAACAGGTGAGGCTGCTCTTTGGAGGCCTCCTGCAGGTACAGCAGCTCCTGGGCCTTGGTGTGTTTACGCAGAGAGTCCTCCGTCAGCATCAGCTGGTTGTCCATGGCCTCCCGGGTCAAGTTGGGGTCCTCCCCTCCAAACGAGAGGGGACTAGGCACCTCTTCATGGAACCCTTGCTCCGACACATGCACCTGTTTTGAACAAGGTAAACCTTGAGAATCTGAAGAAAGCTGTGGGGGTTTTCAAACTGTGAGGATTTTTGGTCAGTACCTGGCGTTGCTCGAGCCATTACCGAGAGTTAATTCATGCAAGCGTATTGAATTCAAATTATAGAAAACTGTGCGTTTTTCTGTATTACAAAACACAATACTTTCTTTAAAAAACAAAAAGAAGTGAAAAAGTTTGTTTCTTTAAAAAAAAAAAAAAAAAAGGCAAAGAGAAAAGAAAAAGGTAGTATGACATGAAGGAATATGCGACATCATTACAAACATCGACTCTCCATTTCTGGGCAGAAAAATCCCAGTAAAACAGATATCCCCATTTTCTGACAGATCAGAACAGAAACAGTTGATTGCTAGCAGGCCATGCTCAGAATATGTGAACCGGACTGGTCCTAACAATACAGAATATTGTCCATGATGATGAAGCCTGGTCATCAGGCATCGCTGACTGTGACAGAACTTTTCAAAACCAACATGACAAACTCTACAATGGCCAATAAATCAAACATGACCAGAATCCAGGTCATAGCTATCTGACACACCTCGTCAGTGCTTCTCCAGCTTAAAACCTTGTGTGTTTTTTTTTCCTTTTCCAGCAACGCACAGCCAAACCATTTTCTATTTTCTACCTGAGAATCCAGTGCCGATCATAAGGCATTACAATAACCTTTGACCTACGAAAACACCTGTACCTCCAACTGCTTCCTCACATCTTTCTGCTTTTGTCTACCTACTGAAACATCAGTCTATATTCTGTGTCTGCGCTGGTTCTTTATGGAAGCACTGAAAATTAAAAAGCTGCTTTTTCAGCCAGTGGCTTAACTTTTTCCAGAGGCCATTTGCACTGCCCTCAGAATTTGCAATGCCATCAGAATAAACCACTTGTCCACCAGTTTATTCTGGCTACCAAACACAACCCACACCAAAGCAACAGCGAGCTGTCAATGTCCCAGAAGACACTGCACTGCTGGTATATCGTTTTAGTGGTGTTCATCGAGGGGGTGGGGTGGGGGGGCCTGTTCTGATCAAGACACCACCTACCCAGCATCCTCTTGAAAGTAAAGTTCTCAGGGAGAAAATTTACATGCATTCTGAGATGTCTCCAAAGCTGTATTAAAGGGGAACGTGGAGAGAAAAAAAAAAAAGGTTGGAGGGAAGACAGTAACAGTATAGGTGGGAGACAGTGGGTGTATGTTGTTACCAGTATACTACCAACTTTTTTCCCTACAAACTTGATTTTCTGAACACCAATGTAATCAACCTAAGTCAAATATTCCTGAATTCTAAAGACATACTTCGCTTCTTTTCATTTGATCCAATAATGCAAGACACCATTATTCCAGAACACAGATCTGCAGAATTCTTGACTTTCTTTTAGGCTGGGGCAGAGGAAAGAAGGGTTTCCAGCACACAAAACAGCAGAAACACACACAAAAAAGCTGTTAAAATGAAGTATCCCTGAATATTAAAACTGAAGAAGTTTGAGCAGAATAAAGGGGTGGGAGAAGAAGGTCAAAACCCACCTGAGTACTGCTACCGCAACTGGGAGGTCGGCAGACAGGTATCTCCACCTGCATCTCTTCCTCTTCATTCATATCTGTGACAACACAAAAAACAAGGAATAACTGCAAGGTGTGCAGAGACAGCGACAGAGACAAAGAAAGAAAAGAGACCACAAACAAAGAAAGAGACGGAAGAACGACAAGACAAACTCTTTTGTTCATAATACTTTAAAAATAAGACTGTGTGGCCTTCTTGCATCCTAGAGTCACCCACCAATAAAAACAAACAAAAAATAAATTAAAAAAATAAAGAAGGAAAGAAAATAACATTCACCTCCCTATCAATTCAAAACACTAACATCACATTTGCAAACATTTATTACTTTCATTTAACTGATATCTGCAAATTCTTTCAGTGAATCTGCAATGTAGCAAGTCTCAGATGACAGGCTTTTTCTGCAGGAGATGTATTCAATAAGCATAAGGTATCACACTGTTGTTTCAAGGCCAGGAGAGAGAGACAATGTTGCTCACAGCCCTGCCAACTGCACAGGGCTATATCAGGGGCATGACTCTGACTTAATACATCCAGGGTGTAAGAAATTTTCTCTCTGGCATTAATGTCTATGTTGACCCCAATTCCCTCAAAATCCTTAAGAAAAGACTCCGAACTGAGGTCCTGTCCATGACCACATGTGTGAGAAATCTTACACACACAAGTTCAAACCCATACCACCTTTCAGAGAAGGACTGGCCACCAAGTGCCTGCTGGTGGGATGAATGAAACAAAAACACAT
The DNA here is from genome assembly GCA_016801955.1 of Conus betulinus. Taxonomy (NCBI): domain Eukaryota; kingdom Metazoa; phylum Mollusca; class Gastropoda; order Neogastropoda; family Conidae; genus Conus; species Conus betulinus. The sequence continues at coordinate 12,765 of JADBJO010018590.1, read as the reverse complement.
GCATGCATACTGGTTGGATTGGAAACAGTTACACATGCAAAAATTTCACTGGTGTTAAAACCACAAGTTCCAGCTGAGGAACAAAGAGAGACAGAGAGAGAGAGAGAGAGGGGGGGGGGGGGAGGAGGAGAGGGAGGAGCAGGAGGAGGAGGAGAAGCAAGAGAGAGAGAGAGAGAGAGAGAGAGAGACAGCACCATGGACTTTGAACTGAACTGTGAATAACCGACAGGCAGAATTCTGTGAGCTGTGCGAGTTCCATGGTGTGAGGACCATGACTGGCGGATCTCTGTCAAACCTTCAAAGAGCTTGTACCAGAAAATCATGTCCATGTATCCCAAACTTTCATAACCCACTTACTTGGAGTTTCCAATCATCAAAAATCAAAACTGATACTTGTTATTTTCTAGCACTGGACACACACACAACACACACACACATACACACACACAAAAGAAGCAGACTTGAAGCAAACAGCTTGCCTGCTCCACTATTTGTTTTCTGCTTTTTTGAGACAAATCTCACTGAGCAGACACATCCCAGGCACTGTGGATTTAATGCGCCTTGCTGCCATGTGATCAGGAATGTCAATACGAATGAAAGGAAGAACTCTGAATTTCTGACAGAAGTAAGCAACTAAATAAACAAGCAGCACTGACATCTGAAAAAAACCTTTAAGTTTTGTCAGCCTTTAAATCCTGCCCCATTTTTCTGCATTACGATTTACAAGCCACATGCAGCATAGGCTGAGCAGCTTATGTCCAATTTCTCAAAGTTCAGGAACATTTTCTACTTTCCCAAACTTTCAAAGGTCTTGAAAATGCCCACTCAAGTTTAAAAGAAGACTTTATTCATCGACTCCTCATCCCAGATGATATGAGATCATCGGACAGACCTTCTTCGCTGTCGTCTTTGTGCACAGGGTCAGTGCTGCTGTCTTCGTCCGACACGGGGAAGGCCTTGGGATGACTCAGAAGGAACCTGTAACACATCAGTTCACGGGTTTACAACAGGTGACCCCTGACCAACCTTTAGTCACTTCTGTTCCACAGGATCTGTGTGTGTGTGCATAGGTTTGAGGCTTTGTGTGTGTGTGTGTGTGTGTGTGTGTGTGCCTGTGTGTGTGTGTGTACGTGCACGCATGAGCATGCATGCATGCATGTTAGTGCTGGGGGATAGCCTGAGGTAAGACTGGGGGATAGCCTGAGGTCTGCCTGAGGGATAGTCTGATGTGGTCTGACTGGGGGATAGCCTGATATGGTCTGACCAGGGGATAGCCTGATGTGATCAGACTGGGGGATAGCCTGAGGTCAGACGGGGGGATAGCCTGCCTGAAGTGTCTGACTGGGGGATAGCCTGAGGTCAGACTGGGGGATAGCCTGATGTGGTCTGTCTGGGGGATAGCCTGAGGTCTGACTGGGGGATAGCCTGATGTGGTCAGACTGGGGGATAGCCTGAGGTCTGACTGGGGGATAGCCTGATGTGGTCAGACTGGGGGATAGCTGAGGTCTGACTGGGGGATAGCCTGATGTGGCCTGACTGGGGGATAGCCTGATGTGGTCTGACCGGGGGGATAGCCTGATGTGGTCAGACTGGGGGATAGCCTGAGGTCAGACTGGGGGATAGCCTGATGTGGCCTGACTGGGGGATAGTCTGAGGTCTGACTGGGGGCTAGCCTGATGTGGTATGACTGGGGGATAGCCTGAGGTCTGACTGGGGATAGCCTGATGTGGTCAGACTGGGTGATAGCCTGAGGTCTGACTGGGGGATAGCCTGATGTGGTCTGACCAGGTGATAGCCTGAGGTCTGACTGGGGGATAGCCTGATGTGGTCTGACTGGGGGATAGCCTGATGTGGTCTGACCGGGGGGATAGCCTGATGTGGTCAGACTGGGGGGTAGCCCGAGGTCAGACTGGGGGATAGCCTGATGTGGTCTGACGGAGGGAGAGCTTGATGTGGTCTCACTCTGGAAGATAACCTGGTGTGGGAGATAACCTGATGTGGGCTGGCACAGGGTTTTAACATGATTTGATCTGCCATGGAAGATAACCTGATGTGGTTTGAAATGGGTGAGCAACCTGATGTGCGCCCCCCTCCCCCCCCTCCCAATAAGTTCCCCATCCTGTTCTTTAAGGATTCTGCAACAGGAACAGGCTTTTAGAAACACTTACTGCAGTCCAACCCAAACAAACCAATCAACAGAGTAGCAATGCATGACATGAACAATCCAGCCATCCATCAACTCTGCCTATGTAACAGGGATCTCTTTCACTCTTTTCAGCAGGCTTTCCTCTCTCTCCTTCATCTGCATGAAGGAAGACACAACACTAGCTCATACTGGAAACAACAACTTCCAAGAATTATGAAGTTACCCTTTGACCCCATCTCTGACCCCATCCCCTCCTAACGTCAGGTTTTCAGAATTACCCCTCCTAACGCCAGGTTTTCAGAAGTCATTTTCAGCCTCGAGATGAATGCCTGAAATTTCGAAGATATTAAAAAGGACAGTACAAATTTGGGACATAAAAACGAAGCTTGGTGAGGATAGAGGGCATGGAAAGAGGTGGGGTGGGGGCGGGTGAAACTGGATGGCTATAGGCAGATACTGAAAACAGATACGGACAGGCAGAGAGACCAGAGCGGGGATTCATATTTTGGCAACAGCATACAGTCTGACACCTTCCCATGAGCAGGCAGTGACATTATGGGTGTATTCACTGTCTGCTCATGTGAAGGTATCAGGCTTCCAGCCTGCTATTGCTTCCACATGAATTCTGGCCTTGTCACCACAGGCAGGTTGAGAGACGTACTTTTTGATGTTGAGAGAATAGTTCACTTGGTTGTACAGGGATGAAATACTCTTTTCGTCCATGATGCTGGAGGAAATGTCCGAGGCGGACGTCGGGCCCTGGGAACTTTCGTTCTGAAAGCACATAGACACACTCTTAGTCATGGAGACATTATGTACAAAAGCACACACACTCGGCACAAGCACACATGTATGTGCAGAGTAGGCATACATATGCATTATACACCCCCCCAATACAAAAATGATAAACAATTCCAGTATATACTTTCCAATACACGTCCCTGCTGTATTCAGCATTTTTGTAAAGCACTTGCTCTGTTTAGTTAAGCAGAACAGGAATAACACTGAGAAACTAGTAAGTAAAAAGACACTCATCAGATGCAAAAAAAGTCTGTGTAGTTCTCAATTCAAAAATTTTTATAATCATGTTCCCACTTCATAAACACACACACACACACACCTGCATACACATACACGTGGGCATGATTATGCGCGTGCACTCACACACAGCATGCAAGAGGAAAAGCTGTCTTCTTTTATTTGCTTTTCCATTCATCTATTCACTCAGTAAATCTGCCACATGAAGGACAGTGATCTTACCTGCCCTTTTCCTTGGACTTGTCACCATCCCTGACTGGAGTGCTGCCCCCTGTGGGAATCGATGATCCCGCTGCAACACAAGAGGTCAACCACATGTCACTGTCGCACACTTGTGAAATTCAAAGACAGATGTACATGTGAGCTTTAAAGATGTTCTATCATACACACACATCAACATGCTCATTCATCTGACATTCATGACACATACTCGATACTGGTAAGCATGCGCACGCACATACATTTGTATGTATGTGTGTATGTACACATGCACTAACATGTGAACTCATCCAATACCACAAGCCATAAAAAGTAACAACTTGCAGAACACAAGTTACAACTTCACACCTGAGGCATCTTCTTATGGTGGTTCAGAACCTTTCTCAGGCACACACAGAACTGTCTCTCTCTCTCAGTCACCCCCACCTGCCAATTCCTCCTCCTCTTGGCCTCTCATCAAACCCTCACATTCCACCCCAGTCCGACTCACCTGCACCTGCCGAATCAGACGGTGTGAGAGGCATCGTATCCAAACTCATTGGCTGCACACACATCAACATCAATGTATGATGAAACACATCACTAACACATTACAAGTATACCTATGATGAAAACAACCCCCCTTATTTCCTTTGTTTCTACAGCACAACAGCCTGCCCCCTTTATAACATTCCTCCTTCCCTCTCAGCAAGAAGAGTTTTTCAACAGAACAACCATCAGCCTCTCTTTAGTGCTGGGATGGTATACCAAAATACAGTCAACTGCAGTATGCTGTTGGCTAGCAACAGCATACCAGTAAGGAATACACTGGGTAAGCTACACCATCCATAGGAAGACCTGAAGCACAAACCACAGCAAAACTTCCTGATCTCAAGATGGTGCCAAGCTTACGATCATGGATTACTGAAACACAAAAGTTCTTGTGAGGAAGTAGTCTGACTGTCTGAAGAGGTGAAATCCACTATTTCTCTATGTAAAGAATTCGCCGCAGTCCTCGAGCAGCTCAGGACCCTGGCAACATGAAGTCAGTCCCATGAACCCCCCCCCCCCGACTCCAGCATCAGCAGCAGAAGACAGAGACATCACCAATTCCTTAATCATACTTAACGATCACATAGTGTAACAGTTAAAAAAAAAAAACTTGTAACAAACCTACAAAATACTGTTAAAATCATTGCATGATTATTCCTGTGCCATACCAATACTACCACTCACAGCTCCTACACCAACAGTAATCGCTTGTTGGACTTGCCAACTCCAATCAAAACAAAACAGTAAAGTGGAAACAAAATTTTTACTACATTCCCGCAACATTTTAACAGCGGAAGTTATGGGTTTAGATGCACAAAAACTACACACACACACACACACACACACACACACACACACACACACACACACTTCTGCAACATCTCTGTGATCTTGCTGATCAGTTTGCGGGAAGTCTCCGATGTTCTGGCCTCCGTGGATTTGCGGTCATCATGGCTCTCATCAAACACATTGGGATTGTCAGGGGCTCTGCAATCAAGTCAGACAACTGGTGCTGCATAAACTCTTCTAATGTGAAAGTGACAAAGACTCACCGTAATCATGGATATTGCACTACACTTTCACTCCCCACACATACAGGTCAACTTAAACGTTGCTGCTCCACTCTGTCAGCCCAGTGGGTGACATTTGGAGACAGGAACAGATCTCCATGATTTTTTTCACAATTCTCATTAGAAATTCGCTCCACAGAAGATGAGCAAAAAGGAGTCAGAACAAAGACAGTATGGTACGGGTTACTGGGAGCATTCACTGTAACAGGCATAAAAGAAGACTCAAGTTGAGAACAGAGGAGGGCATGTTCCTCTGCCAAGCAAAGACAAAAAACTGACACACAGATCACAACAGCAAATCAAGTGCGAATCATTTCCCTTCACTCCCATTTTTTTGGTGAGGATTCCCAAACTATCTGGAGTGATGTTTACACTATGTAAGAACATGTATTTGTTTGAACAGGGTTAGTAAGAAAAAAATCCACTCCTCTACACATTCAGGTCAACTTAAATACGGTTACTCCAACTTCGTCAACAAAGCAGGCATTCAAGGCCTGCACGAGTTCATGTTGAGGTCTCCTGTTTTGACCGTTTCCTTCTTCTTATTACAACAAAAAGTTTTGTTTTTTCTCTGTATGCACTGTTGTCTAATGGTCTTGGAGACAGGGTAGTGAAAACGAATACTTGAATATGACAGTCCAGAAAGAGGCCTTGTGGGAGTGCCTGACCATGCAGAACATGCTAGTTTGAATTGGGAAGCAATTCGAACAGCTAACCACCAGACCTCAATGTGGTAAGTGAGATATGGTGAATGTATATGGCATTCTACACAAGATGGTTCAAGAGACCCTTGAGATGTATAATGTCCCAGAGAACATGCTAGAAATACTGAGGAAGTATTTGCTACATGGTTTTTCAAATGAGGATCTCCAAAAAGGAATATACAACAGACTGCATCGATGTGGAAGCAGGCATGGAGTGGGACGTACAATTTCTCTAACACTGTGCTCGCAATGGAGGTCACCTTGTAAACAACCATGAGTGGGAAAGGTTCAGCAGATCTCGGGAATGCCCTGTCTAAAAGCCTACATGGTTGACATGACAGTGCTTTACACCGAGGAAGATGAAACACAAAATACTGAGCAGTTAGACAACTTAGTAGCTCAGACAGAGATAAGACTCAAACCAAATAAATCACGAAACCTCTCTCTACATAAAGCAAAAAGTAGGTGAAATGACTGCATTCACTGTAGCCAACCGAACCATTTCAACAGTGACAGGAGAGAACCAGTCAGGGGCTTGGAAGGTGATTTGATGACACAAAGAGGAGAAAAGAAGCCATGCAAAAAAAAGCCTGCAGATCACAGACCAGTGCAGCCTCCCTGGCAAACACAAGATCTAAAGTCTGCAGTTCATGCTGATTCTGAACCTTCTCTGGCCTCTAATGATTCATGATGTGATATCAGCACTAGCACATAGAATCAACAGAAGCCCAGACCAACAAGCACACGAACGAATGGCTTGGTGTCCTACCTGGTCTGGCTGACAATGCACTCTGCTACCATCAACACAAGCTGAAATCCTTCCTGGAGAAGTATAAAGTGGGCAAAGCAAGGAACTGAAGAAAACTCTTCTTCATCTTCATAGGGCAGTGATCAGCTCTAAACCAGACTAAAGCTTTGTTGTCTAGGATTCACTCAAGGCTCTGGCCATAGACTGGCAAACTTCTCAGTCTTACAGATGTGTGAACTTGCTCCATTCTGCTATTATGTGGCACAGTGAATTTAATTAGAATCAACTGTTTTGATGAGTGGAGTACAATATCTGGTCTCATGCCATTCTCCCTGATGTGTGAATGGTTTTCCCAACCTGGAAGATGTGCTGAGCACTCCCATTCATCTATTCCATCCAGAAAACCTTCTTCCATACTTTGGATGAGACAGCTGATCCGCATGAAGAAAAGTTTTCTTATCAGTGCCCCAATCCATATGAGCCACAACTCTCAGAAATGTTCACTGCTTTCTGACAATAAAGTTTTCACGTGCTGGATGTGACTTTTAAAACTCAGTTTTCAACTGAAGATAACTCTCAAACATTTGGCTTCCTTCACAGCGGGAATGGTGAATTTCAGGATCAGCAAAGTACTGTCGAAAGTGGTGAAAACATACAGAGTTTTGGTAACCGAAGAAGCAAACCCATTTTCCTTGGCCCACTCCTGGATCGTATTCACGCATAGTTGCAGTCAATGTTGCACGCCATTAAAAGTGACTCCAACAGCATAGAGCCCTAAGTCATCAACAAAGAGGGAGGACTAGGAACCTTGGCCAACGGAACTGATAATCTCCTTAATTTAGAAGCTGCAGAGAGCAGGGGAAAGGATGCTTCCCTAGGGTACGCCCAACTCATGCTCGAGGATGTCAGACAGCATGGTGCCAACACTGTTCTGGAACTGCCAAACAGCTAAGATGGTTTCAACAAAAAGGGAGAAAAACACTGAAAATCTAGATTACGAAGATTTATGAGAATTCCAGACTTCCAAATGGGTCGCAAAACTTTTCTTGTAAAAAAAAAAACGATATCAACCACACATTGCTTGTTATTGTTACAGCAACATATATCTACACAAATGGATTAACAATAACATATATCAAGATCAGTATATGTACAAATATAATAAAGAAAATTCCTTTGAATAAAAAGATGTCAGCGAGACAAGGGAGGGAGGAGAGAGGAAGGAGGAGGGGGGGGGAAGATGGGAGGGAGATTGGGAGGGAAAAAAAGCAAGACACTGATCAGATGAAGTATTGAGGGAAGACAGATG
>JADBJO010018589.1:23685-35020 GCA_016801955.1 Conus betulinus | reverse complement strand
ACTCTGCACTGATTGTCGCTAACCATCCACGAGCCAATTGGGGGATCATGCTGCAATACTCTGTGGAGGGGCACGTGTTACTAATTAATTTTCGAGACGTAGCAGTCGATGGCTAGGAAGTCTACGCTTTTTACTTTCAGAAATTAAGTGCTGGATGCCTTAGGTCATGCACCATAACGTTCACAGGTCCTATGCAGTAAATGGTGGTGGGCTCACCCACCCCCCACAACCCCCACCCACACCCATCCCCCCCCCCTCCACCCCTCCAGCACACCCAGCACCCCCCACGTGCGCCAGTCGGGCCGAGCAAAGAGGAGTCCGACAGACGCCACCCCCACCCCCCCACACCCTCCCAAGAGATCTGAGTGGGGAAGAAGCAAGTGTCGAGAATAACGAGAGAAGAGAGAAGGCCAACAATGTAGCGGCCTTTCAGAGAATCTCTGTTTTATAATTGCCACTAACATGCCTTGACCCTTTGGTCCACGAACTGCCTTCAGACAAAACAACCAAAGGACAGATAAGATCATGTCAAAAGTCGAAGAAAAGCGAGGCGGAAAGTAGAAAAAGCACAGTTGTGGAAACAACACGGGCTGGTTGTTTTTTTCGGCCCCGACCCCACTGAGTGGAACAAACCACTATGGTTGAAAACGATTACTCATACTCATTCTTGGAATTCTAAGGCCATAAAAAATTAAGGGTTAAGAATGATAAACGTGATCTACAAGAAAAGGAAAAAGCATGTGGCTTGTACCGTGACAGTTTATTAGACCTTGCTTCCAATTTTTCCTGGGTTATTTTAAAAAAAAGTTAAAAATAAACTTTAATCAGCGTATAATCACTGTAGTGATGGCCCGTTGTGGCGCAATTTTAGTTGTTTTTGTTAAAAAAATCGGGGGGTGAAACAGATTCAATGACCAATGGCCCCATGGTATGTGACCGGGTGTATGACCACAGGTAACAATCAGTCAACAACAAGCCAGACTCCAAATGTGTGCGAATCTTCAAAAATCATATACTACAGATTTGTTCCCTGAGTAAGACGGTGTACTCTGTCCTGAATAGCTAATAGACATACCACAAAAGTGGTATGAGTAAAAACTGATTTACATTCTGATGATATTCAAGAAAACTGTGCAAATCTAGAGAAGGCAAAAACAAACAATGCAATGAGGACATTGTGACAACAAAGGGCAGAACGGCGTCAATTATTACCTACCCCCGCGCCGCTCCTGAGGGGAGGGAAAGCAGAGTTGAGTGCGAGAGTGGCCACTGGGAAAAAAGGTCAGCAAAAAAAACAAACAAAACAAACAAAACCACAGCAATCAAAACAATGAGGAATTGTAACAAACGGTTAAGACAGGATCCATAACCGGCGGTGGGAAAGGACACGGATTGTCAGCTTCCCACCTCACCTTCAGGCTTGCTGGGGTATGGGACCGGAAAAGACGAAGGAAGAATTAGATAGATCGAGATGACACAGACACCAATCACAAAAGAGAACCGGGTAGTAAGACCAGGTACCATCTAAAGGAGGGAGAGGAAGAACAAAAATGGGCAGAGGGCCTATAAGACGACGGAAGAAGGCCCTCAAAGTCGAACTCTATGAAGGAGTTGTAAACCTGCGGCCACGTCCCCCTTTTGCCAAAGAGTCGGGTCGGGTGTGGAAAGTATGATCAAGGAGGGGGGTCTATAAGGACTCGGAGGAGTGGTGGATCTTCCTTGTTGGTGTGGTGGGGTTGTGTTGTTCTTCTTCTTCTTCTTCTCTTTGTTACGCTCAGTCAGGGGACATAGAGAAACATGAAACAAAAGGCAGCTGTCGGGTGGAGACCTTTCAGAGATCAATAGAAACTTTACCTCGTCGATGTGTCAGCAGGAAAAGATCGCCGCTACTAACAAACTGTTCGTGGTGTGGGAAAACAGTCATGGTAGGGAAGTGTCAACAGTCACTGGGACCCTCCTGTAAACGCCCTCGAAACCCGGGACCATTGAATCAAATGACCCAAATGTTAACTGCAAAAAAAGTCCGAAATGATGTGATTTGGTTAAAAAAAGACTAGCCGTAGGTTGAAGTGTGGGTGTCAATTCTCACGAGTTCCCCGCATGGTACTTCCAGCAGCCCAGCTTCAGAGTAAGGGTCATGATTCTATTATGATGACATCTTCCCATGGTTGGAGCCATTCAGTGGTGGTGCCCGGTCAAGAAAGGATCGATGAATAAGTGGCGGTCAACGAAATTCCTGGTGTAATTGAGGGAATTAATTGGTAATGGTCTGCTTGCACATTTTTAAAAACAAGGTTGTTTAAGTAAGTGTAGACAAGATCCTTGCCGCCTTTCTGTTTGCTGTTTGCTACCTGTTAATTTTAAAGAATTTATTCCACACTACGCGCAGTTTTTGACAGGGCCAATTCTTTTTTTCTAACTGTCCACATCACTGCTTGAATTCTAAATAATTTTTAACAAATAGGATCTAAAATGAATTGAAACAAGGGTGGTTTTAGCGCCTGAGACATTTATTAGTAAAATTGGCCAGTAAATAGAAATCCAATGAACTCTGTCTACAAGAATGGGAATGGTAAATGTCTCATTTCGTGTTTAAAAAACCTACGCATTTCTGTTGGCATTTTAAACTAACTTTAAACTAAAACGGACTAAAAATTGATTATTTGAAAAGAGGTTTTAAGCCATGAGCATTTATGGTAAATTGGCTAAATGAGAATCCCAGTACTCTGTCAGAATTGGAATGTAAACAAAATGTCAAATGTAAAAAGCCCTGTGAATTCCGCGTTGGCATCTATTAAAGATAGGTAAGTATTGTTAAGGTATTACGTTGTTGTTTAAACTGTTCCAAAATTCCTATTTTTCTCTTTGTGGTAATCTACATCATTACCTAAATGAGTTTATTGTGTTGAAAATAAGTCCGTAAGTAGTTTCAAATGGTTTCTTGGTGGTAGAAAAAGATAGGAAAGTTAGAAAAATAGAGAGGACACATTGAAGGGGGAGTTCTCTCCACACTTTCGTTTTGTTTAATTTTAACGAACTTTCGCTGGCTTAACTGCTTTGGGGGGTGCTGTTAGATTCTTTTTTCGAAACCCTTGGCGGTCGGAACACCACAGAATTATGGACTGTGGGTTGTGTGTCTTCTATCTGACGCCAAGGAGCACAGACACAATCAGCCGTGTCTCCCTGATGAGTCCGATCCAGCGGAAGAAAGGCCTTGGAGCGGGCAGGCGATAGCGATCTAGGCCTTGGAAGCAGGCGATTGCATATAGATCTGCCCTTTCGAGAGGGGATTGCACGATAGTTTTCCTCATGCAGCTAGTGAAGGGTTTTTCCATATTCATGATATACATTTCCGATTATTTTATCTTTTATATTTAAACTGCATTTTTTCTCTCAGTTTTCAAATCTTTTGCCAAAGTCATTACTATTAATGATGGAAGACTTGGTTAACCCTGTTAGAGATTTTACCCCATGGTTTTGTTTCCCCACTACTTAATTGTTCAGCATTAAATATATTATATATCTATATCTATTGTAATATTATATATATATATATATATATATTATAGATATATATATATTCTATAACATGGAACGACGAAGATGATGCTAACGTATACAGATTTAGTCTGACACAGAGAACTTGCATATAACTTCACAGAGAGCTGTGGCTCAAAAAAAAAAAATCATCATTAACAAGCTCACGGGCGTATACTCTGCCGGCGGACCAAAAGCAGCGACAGAGTCTAACAACAGGAGATGTGGCTAACACACAGAACACCAGCGGACGGCCTCGCCAACAGGCGCTGGTTCAAAAAACTAGGGGTCAGCGGTTGCTCTGGAGGAAGATCAGGGCCAGAGAAAGCGGCGTCGTGTCTCCAGCCCACTGGCTCATCAACTGGTTCAGTCGTAGTCGGGTCCCCGAGTGCAGTGGCAGGTAGGGCAAGTTGTTGGCAAGGAAAGGATTTTCCACACAATCTTGTTTATCTAAAACAACACAAATATTCAATATTATTCATATCAAGAGTGAATGAATGCTCATCACACCTCAAAAACCGAAACACACACATATATCAAGTTTCTGTGTCGCTAACACTGGGGAGCTTATTATCGATAGCATCAAAACTCCTCCTCTTCTCGCAAACCACATTAGAATAAAACCCTTTTTTTTTTCATCATAAAGTTTTCAAACTAGTTAAAGTCATTACACTGAATAAACGAAAAAACTGTTACTTCTTTTTCTGAGGGACCACTTCCTTTTAACACTCACTTCATCTAGTCATGTTTTCTGACAAGCATTTTGTTTTGTTACCCTATCAAGTCATAGGATAACAGAAAAACGCAATAAATATTTTTTTTTCTAAAACCAAACCTTCACAGTGCGCATGAGGAAGTTTTTTTCAGTCGCTCCTAATCGGGAGGGGAATACGGGTTTCGGTTTGCTAACAAATAAAATATTGAATGATAAATACCTGACTGCCACAAAAAAAAACCAGCCCTGGGTCCCCTCCGTCGGCCCTTCTGGAAAGCTGCGTAGACGGGAAATCACTGCAGAGGACTTGCCTAACTGGTTCAGCTCACCCAGCTTTAACAGTGCGCAGGTGAGTGCGAAGTGATGAAGTAGGTTCAGTAGGTAATCCTTTTTCAACCGGCTTCCGGAAGAGGAAATACTTCCGAGTTAGCAATGGTCTGCATGAAAAATTTGTGACTGGACGGGAAACGGTTCCGTCACAATCCTCCCCCTCCTCAAAACAAAAAAAAAAAAACAAAAAAAAAAAAAAAAAAAAAAAAAAAAAAAATCCGGGAAACGCCAAAAAAAAAAAAAAAAAAAAAAAAAACAAAAAAAAACTACAATTGAAAAACAAAAAAAAAAAAAAAAGATTGAATTGTTTTACTAAGAGGAAGAGTTAACAACTACAGGGGGTTACACAAAATTCCAGAAAAAAATACAATCAAAAAGGTCATCCAAAGGCGCAAATGGATGTACAGAAACCAATGTCTAAGGAACAGATCTGCAAAAGAACATGAAAGACGAAAGACGCCAGCGAAAATGTTCGATGATCCTGGAAAATGGTTCCCACTTCGAACGAGGAATTCCTGCAGAGGACAATGCCCAACGAGAGTAATTCGGGAATTGTTAAATTTGACGTTTAAAAGGTTAGACGTCAAAGGTACGTCACGGTCTCGATGATCTGTTTTGAAAGATTAAACTGACTCCCCAAAGGTATCGAACGAACTTTCTGAACAGCCCAGACAATGGCTAAAAACACTCTCGTTCGATGGTGCTGTATGACTTTTCACGGATCCAACAACTTGCGACTCGCAAAACACAACTGGGGTGAAGAACATTATCATCCTCTTGCAGTAGTACAGCACCTAGCCCAACAGAACTAGCATCAGTCCTAAATACAAAGAGCTTACCTAACTGACCCGGTAACAGTAATCCGGTAACAGCACTAATACAGCGAGTGACTGAATAAAGTGTGCTGAATACTCTCTGAATCTTCTTAACGCTACTGCACATTCAGGGGTCCAAGAGAAATGCATAGATCTTTCCAGCTCGACCAACATCCTTGATTAAATCAGAGAGAGTGTGGAGCAGTCAAAAGAGTGAAAAAAAAACTGGGAACATATCTTCTATAAAAAGCTAAGCAAACCTAGCAAATATCTGATTTGCTTTCTGGTCTAGGTAGTAGGGGTGGGAGTTCTCAGAATCTTACCTATCTTTTTCTGTTCAGGACGCATAGTACCACCATCCAACGACATGTCCAAGAAATTCCAGAGAATGGGAAACCTGCCTCTTCAGATTTTCGAGGGATGATGAGATTGCCTGTGAGGTTGAAAGACCTCAGACACGAAAGAAAAAGAACACCTTCACCACATGTACGAATATGTGCATTCCATGAAACACTATGAACCAGAATGTCATCAAAGAAGAAAATAGATGATGGATGCGAGGAAGAGATAACTGATCCAAAGCTAGCATGCGCCAAAGCATGCATGCGTGCGGAAAACAGCAGGTGCTGACACAAGACCGACCGAAAGGCATCCTTACAAACTGGGAAAACAAAGACCCATATGCGCGTTGTAAAAGCTGTCGTTGGGACGGTCCTGGGGCTTAACAACTATTTGCCAATATCCCTTTGCAAAGATCTATCTTTTGTAAAAGAACTGTGCATCAGATAATCTTGCAAAATAAAACTTTCCATGTCAGGAATGGGCTCAACAAATCGAAGACGGTAATCTTATTCAGGAGAACGGGGAAATCAATGCAAAAGCGACAGCGACATTGTACCATATTTTTTTCCTGACTATGCACAAACTGGGAGGCATAGGGACTATTTTGAAGGCTCAATGACACCGAGTTCGAACATGATGCCAAACTTCTCTCTCAACCAACTCCCTCTAGCCAGAGAGAAAGGGATGGGGAGATGCATAACACCTTTTTCTAACTGGAACATCTGTTATTAGAGGAATCTCTAAGAGTACATTGCCAGAAAAAAAGGAGCCTGGGTTTCGGAAATTAGAAGAGATATCCTGAAAATCCTCAAAGACTCTTTTGCAACTCCTTAGCATTGCTGTGTGACAACCAAAGTACTGTCAAAATGTACTGAATCGAATATCTTCGTCTAGGCATAGAAAGATGCCATGGGAACAAAGGTTCAAGTGGTGTATTGGTGGTGCGTCATCCCCAGCAGTCTTGAACATACATCGACTGTGTACGCGACTACAGGATCACGAGAGAAATTTGGAGTTGGGTTCGAGAACACGGAAGAATTCCTGGACTGAAGTCCTGAAACGAAAAAACCTTTTTGCCAGAAACTGAGGAGGCGCTATGTCTGACCACGCGGCGTGAACTGACTTTCCCTGTGAGGTAACTGTTGAAATACTCTGAGAAACAGCACGCCGCAGCAGACGGCGAATGTACGAAGGGCGAATTGTACTTCGTCATAAGAACCTTCTCTTTCCCCTTGATGATAACTGTGTAGTAGGATGCAAAAGAACCTTGGGTTGGTAACTGGTAACTGGGAATGGTCCCCTGGACCAACTAGCTAGTACTTGTTTGGACAATCCGTAGGGAGGAGAACAAGGGACTTCGTCGTCAACCTGGAGGAAACGGACGTTCTCTAGCCTTACGGTCAAAATACTTTTTTACCCTTAGCAGAGGAGAATCGACAGAACGATCCACATAGCCAACTTGCAGAGTCAGCAATGACCATTTTCAGCTCGAACAACAAGTAGGCATATAAAGGGGGTTGCTGTGCTTTTGCATCATGGACTGGGTCAGGACTAAGTGGGTCCAAGATTCTCACCTAGTTAGGCGATAGAGGGCCACGAACTTGTCGGCCCACCCCAAAACAACAACAACAACTGAAACAATGGGGAGAAGAAGAAACACCCTGTGCTTTCTGAACGCAATTCTCTGCATGCAAACAGCAAGTGCAGGTAGATACCTATGCCATGCCTTTGGGTAAAGAACGCACAGTTTTAGTCCTATGCAGCATCGATTTCAGAGTGCCACGAAAACGCTAAACCATTGACACCATTCAACCTAGAATGACCATTTGCCGATAGGATGGTGGTGGCGGGGGATGTGCGAATGTGCCTTGGTACACATAACACACATGTGAAACTGTTTTCATGAGGTCAGAATTAAACTGGTGTTCCCTTGATCTGAAAGAATTCCTCTTTTGGGGGAAAGACGATCCTTTGTCTGGGGTAGAATAGGGGAAAAAGATTCCCAATAGTGCTTCTGCTACACTGACAGAAGAGATATCCTTCAAGGGAACAGCCTCTGGGTAACGGGTGGCTATGTCAATTAAGGTGAGAGAATATATCTATGACCTTGCTCTGAATGGAGGGAGACAGCGGACCCACAAGGTCCAACAGCCACCACGGGTCAAATGGAGAAGTATCAATGAATGGAACAGCAGAAAGAGGGGGTACTGGACACACTTTTCCCCTAGGTACAGTTTTCTGACAAACGTCACATGAAGCTTCATGCTTGGCCACATCCACAGTTACACCAGGCCAAAAGAATTTGTTGAGGGACTCTTGCCAGAGTTCGACGAGAACCACAATGACCTGACAGAATAAGATCGATCGTGTGCTACAGATAGCACTATAGGTCGGAGGTCAGAGGAACAACAAACTTGATCAAAAGGAATGTCATTCTTCTTTAGATGCCTGCACAGAACACCGTCTGACAAATAGTAGTAGTAGGTAGCTGTACCTGACTTCTTCACTTCACCTGAAGACGCTAACTGAAAACACGTCTTCAATGACTCATCCTCCTGTTGTTTCTGAACACATCAGATCAGAACGGGAAAATATTCAAATCATCAGGGATCTGACACAGAGGTTTCTTCTCTCTACCACATGTTTAGCTCTAGCCCTGGTAACGGCAGCTAAAGAGAAGGGTTTCGTCACTCACATCACTGGAAGCACTGCCTTCACAGACACACAAGGAAACATTACCTATGATGAGATCTGCGACAGGACTGTCGCTGTGTAGTACTGTAGTACCTAGCATCTGGCTATGGGAAAACTAGTCTCTTGCGAACACCACAGATGGTAGCACCAGTGTCACGCAATACAGATCTTAGAGTGCCATTAACAGAACCAGATTCCCAAGTTCAACTTCCCTGTGAATTCACCTGCAGCGAAACAAGCGAATGGGGAGCGAAATAATGATCGAGCAAGCAGCAGTAGAGTGTTTGTCAGCTGACTTTGTTGGACGACAGTTGAACTGTTCACAGGAAAAGGGGCACTTATCGGGATGATGACTCAGAGTACAAATTTACAATGGGTTTTACCTGACTTCCTGTGAAGAACATTTGGGTAAGCCACATGCCCTGTCTTTTTACTCAGTTGAAATGTTACAGAGGGAAAACAAAAACACACAACACTGGGGGACTGGGAAAATGTATTTCCTGATGAACCTCTATTGACTGAATGCTGACGAGCACCAGACCACGGTAACGGTTACCACTACTTTGAATACTAGGGCTGGGGGTGCTGGGATTCTGAACAGGACGAGAGGGGCTCCAAATACCTGCGGACACCTCTATCTGACTGACCCACGGTATGGAGGTCCTATCTGACTGTCCAGAAGTACTATGAGAAACAGAGGGCAAAAATATTTCACATTAGCCTTTCTGGAGAGGAGCTTAGTGGGATGGGCACACCTGTATGACTCAGCAGACTTGATCATAGCATCAAATGTTTTTTTTTCATCTTTTTCACACAAAAAGTAGCCAAATCCTTAGAGACAATTCTAAAAACTGCTCTCTCCAGAGAATAACATCAATACAAGGTCTATTTGAAATAAGATAAGACACTATGAGAAAAAGAGGCAAAAATATTTACAAATACAATCTTACATGGACAACGGGGAATTGATTAAAATTTATGACCTCAAAGACTTGGCGAAAAAAAAATAAATTTTTCATCTTTTCACAATGAAAAGTAAAAAGTAGCCAAATCCCGAAGAGAAAAACTTTTCTAAAAAATGCTCTCTCAAATAAGATCAACAAGACTTTGAAAAGATTTCTCAATCTTGGACAACGAAATCCAACGATCAAGAAGGCGTCTAAGTTTCCACTGAAAAGTTTGAAAGGGTTCATCTGCACTAGGTTTTGACTCACGAAGACGCTTACGAAAACCAGTCTGGAGTAGTACACTGAAATTTCTTCAACAAAATTTCTTTCAACAGTTCATAAGAAACCACATTATTTTCTACAGACTGTGATAAAGCGTGAGAGCTGAACCTTCAAGTAATTGCAGTGAGATAAGTGACCCATAGACTTTCTGACCAGCCTAGAGAGCGAGCATGGGTTTCGAACCTGAAGAGATAACTATCAATGTCATCGTTTTTTTCTTTTAAAGGGAGGCAGTTTGGGAAAGGTAGGACGAGGGGGTGTTAGACCTGGGTACGCTAGCACTTTGACTGTCCTGCACCTGAAATTTATTTCCTGACGAGAAAATTTCTAACTGGATCCTCTTAGTCTCTTCAATCTCTTTTTGTTGAAATCTTTCAGTTTTTTTTTCTAGCTCTTGTACTCTTTTAGTTTTCCTATCACGTCGTGATCGTGTTCTGCTCAAGAACATGTAACACAGAGAGTATTGCAGCAGAGGCAGCCAGTTTAGTCACCTGACTAGATGGAGCTTCTCATTGCAGGAGCTAGCTGGGACTGACGGTGTCTTGCTGCTAACCAACCTTTCCAACAGTGTAAGAAGAGCCAGTCAAGGTACTACAGTAGTATCTAAAAAAAGAAAAAAGAACGACGTTTTTTAGCCTTATCTACATTATATTCACAAACTCTCTGTTTCTCTCTCTCTCTCTCTCTCTCTCTCTCCTCTCTCTCTCTCTCTCTCTCTCTCTCTCTCTCTCTCTCTCTCTCTCCTCTCTCTCATCAACACACACACACACACACACACGCGCACACACACACATATACACGCACGCTCGCACGCATGGCACACGCACACACACACACACCACACACACACACACACACACACACACACACACACACACATACACACAAGGAAAACTGAGGCACGGTAATTACAGACAGTTTCATCGCACACTCTGGGCGAGTCAGTTCAATGCAGAATCAGAAAGAGTGCCACTAGGAAAGATTACAGAATTTCAAACAGTTCGAAGATACAAGTGGCAGTAAAAGACACGTCCATCCTTTTTTTTTTCTTGACATCAAAGTGTGGAATTACCATCTTATTACTGAAACAGTTCAGTTTGGTTGACTCACTTCACGCCAACCCAAACATCGTTTGGCTTCCTCTCTGAACTTGCTACCACTCAGTAAATACAGGTAAAAGTTGTAGGAACAAGCTGTGTACCCACATCATCCGCGTCACAGTGTCAACCATGTATATCACGGCGCCAAAATACGTGTCACCACTCTCACTGTCCAACGTCTTCTTATAAAGTACCAAAGATACAAATAGGGAGCGTGAGCACCAAGAATGCTGCCGATGTCAAAATAAGTGTACGCGTCATGGGATAGACTTTCTGCTTGGCCGTGTCATTTTTATTCCCTCTCATTTTCCGAGACGTCTTGACAGATGCCACCACCTGTGTAATGAGGATACTGTTCCCCACAAAAAGCAACACAGAAGGAATGACAGATGCCACAAGCATATCCAACACAGCGTAAATATAAAGAAAGGAGTTATACCGCACCCTGGGCACACATACTGCTAGTTCGGGTGAATAAGTGTAAGTGATAAATGAATGAACATTCAGTGTGAAGGCCACAAGACAGATGACAGCAATGATGACCTTGCCTCTCTTCACAGTGCACAACACCCC
>JADBJO010018589.1:16185-18685 GCA_016801955.1 Conus betulinus | reverse complement strand
GTGTGTGTGTGTGTGTGTGTGTGTGTGTGTGTGTGTGTGTGAGAGAGAGAGAGAGAGAGAGCGCGCGCGCGCGCGCGCGCGGCGCGCGCGTGTGTGTGTGTGTGTGTGTGTGTGTGTGTGTGTGTGTGTGTGTGTGTGTGTGTGTGTGTGTGTTAGTTCTTTAATTTAATGTGTATTCACTATAAGTGTCATTAGAACGAAAAAAAAAAAAAAAAAAAAAAAAGAAACATATTGTTTTTTTGCTTGTGTGCGCGCGCGTGCGTGTAGTGTATGTGATGATCGGGAAATTTAAGTATATCAAATGAAAACAAGTTTAGTATGATTGAAGCATAATGCGGAGGGGGGGGGGGGGGGGTGAGTGGGGAGGAGAGAAGTTTGCGGGGTGGGGATGGAGGACATCAGGGTGGAAAGGAGGATGGAATAGTGGAAGGGAGTGGGAGGGTGTGGGTGTGGTGGCGGTGGGTGTGGTGGTGGTTGGGGGTAACCATATATATCATATAATCGTATCTCTTTTATATCAATGTCGTATAACACAACAATGTTAGTTTAAGTACACCAGAGATAGATACCAAGTGGACAGGAATTTAAAAAATTCAGAGAACACGCAAACTAATTAGTGATTATTTAAAATATTTTCAGTGGATAATGGTGCACTGGCTGAAAACTGATCTGCTAACTTTATCTTAGGAATCAAAGTGCCTAACTCCTGGGCAGTGAAGAAGTAGGTGGTTTACAGTAATTTGTTTGCCACATATGCAATATATATTTTCAGAATACTTTGTTCTAAAAACATTTAATCGGAACCTGTACATCAAACTAGTAATATGTCTGGAATGCATTACAGATAAATTGTTTAAAAAGGATTTTGGATTCGCTGCATTCTTTACTTGTACACAGTGCTGGTAATACTGACTTTTTTTTTGTGCAGTTTAGAAGCCTGATTTTAAGACACATTTTTTCTATGCGCTGGTTAAATTCATGCAGATCTAGTCAAATGTCGAGTTGCTTTGATCCTTCTATTTTTTTGCTGCCCTTTTAACCGCATGATCTGCCCACTCGTTTGGAGTGATTCCGAAGTGAGAAGGAATCCAGCAAAAAGGTAATACTGGCACCCTTTAGAGACTACTCATGAATGATATGTTTTATTTCAATAGTCATTTCTAGTCGTTTTTTTTTTTTGCCACGGGATTTAATGGTTCGTAAAATAGACTTTGAGTCCATACAGAATAAAAATTTTGCATGTATCCGTCGAAAGATCTACAATGTAATTTAATGCCATAAGTATGGCTACAAGTTCAGCAGTAAAAATGGAATAATGTTTACCAATGTAGTATCGTTTTTTTCTGTTTTAATGAGGGTATTACAAAAGCTGCACCAGTAACTCAGTCATCAAGAACTGATTCATCGGTGTATATCTTTTGATGGTCTGTATACTTACTTTCCAAGTGGGAATCAACTAAACATTTTAATAGATTAGGGAATGTTTTTTTTCTTTATAAATCTGTGTGATCAATGTCAAATATTGGTTGATTTGTTCCCATTCTGGAAGTGGAGAAAAAAGGTTTAATTGCAACATTTGTCCCGTTCAGCTCTGTATTACAGATAATATCTGAGGCAAATGTGTTAATGGACTTCAATGACTATATTGTTCTAGCTCTTTTTGCAAAGTCGGTTTCTGAATTCATATTTGTTTCTTTTGTGAAAATGTTTCATAAGCAGAAGCTTTAAGGATAAATGTCGCAGCTGAGGCTTTTCTTTGTTCATCGAGGGGTAGAATACCTGCTTCTGTGTAAGTTCCTAAAATTGACGCGTGTATTGGTACACCCAGAGCAAGTTTGTAAGCTTTGGAATCTATGCTCTGCAGTTTCTTTTAACAAGTGTGCTGGAGCGCTGAAAAAAAAAAAAAAAAAAAAAAAAAACTCCTGGCCATACGTCAGCCATGAACGTACAAGGAAGGTAGCGAGAGATATTAGTGCCTTTGTGTATCCTGTCCCCAGTGCTGTCTGCTTATTATCTTCAAAAAGTTAAGACTTTTTCTAGCTTTGTTTGTTATGTAGTCGATGTGGATATTCCATTCAAGTTTTGAAGTGAGGTAGACGCCAAGAAATTTGACAATTTGTGTATATTTCATGTTTTCACCATTACTCGTGAATTCAGGTAATTTTTTTTAGGATCATAGCCTGAATTAAACAGCATGAATTTTGTTTTTTTCCAATGATAATGTTAGTCCATTTTCAATCATAAAGTTGTTGACTTTATCAAGTTCACGTTGATACACTTTCTTTGTATAGTTCGAAGCCCTGACTGGAGTTTTACGTTTCACTGACACCTTCATCCACAAAAAAATATCATCAGCAAATTGAGCTAAAGTGGTATCTTTGAACAATCTTTCGGAAGATCAGCTAAAAGGATGTTAAACAAAACTGGAGAAATAACCGATCCTTGAGGCAGACCCATACTTAGCTGTCTGGGGTTTGAATATGAATTTCCAAGCTTTACT
>JADBJO010018589.1:0-2500 GCA_016801955.1 Conus betulinus | reverse complement strand
TCTTTTCTTTCTTGATCTTTTTTTCTTTCTTCCTGTCCTCGCCTCTGTCTTGTTCTCCTTCTTATTTTTTCCTTTTTTATTTCCGTTTTATTTTTTTTTTTTTTGTTTTCTTTTTTTTTGTTTATTGGTTTTGTCCTTTTTTTGTCTTTTGCGTTCCTTTCTCTCTTCCTTCTTCCTTACCTTCCCTTTCTGCTTTCTTGCTTTCCTTTCTTTCTTTCGTTGTCTTTCCTTTCTGTCTTTCTTTTTTCCCTTTGTTTTGTTTTCAAGAGGTTCGTGCACTACAGGCATCAGCTCAAATAGCTACATAATTTTCCCCTTGCTGGCAAACAACTCTGTTCTGTAACCTTTCTCTGTTTGTGTCCATCCACATAACATAACAAAACACAAAACATATCCACAATCATTGCAAGGATAAACAACGAACAGAACCACAACCAAATCAAGAGAGAGAGAGGAGAGAGAGAGAGAGAAGGAGGGGGGGGGGGGAATGAAGAGAGCAAGAGAGGAGAGGAGAGAGAGAGAGAGAGGGTGGCGGGTGGGTGGGCGGTGATTAAGGACACACACAATATCTGTTTGTGCGTCTTCTTTGAAGATGGAGGCGAAACGAGCTGGAAAGACTAAACGTATCGGAAGCGAGTAAAAAAGTTCAGGTTGAGGTGTAATAAAAGACATCCTTTGGCAAAACAAACAAGATCTACTAATATGCCAGGGTTCTAAAAAAAACACCGAGGCAATTGGATTGACCGAATGTCATCTGTGGTCGATTGGAAGCTATCCTTTTCTTTTTCTTCCCCTCCCCCTGCTCTGGTTCTGTCCTGGTGGCCGCCACTTACTCTGCTTCACAATTGCTCTTCTGTCTGTCGTCTGTCTGTCTGTCTGTCCCTCTGTGTGTGCAGTAGAGTAGACTTATCCTTATTAGGGTTTTCGAGAGATACGAATCTACCTAGATTCTAAGTCGATGGATACATGGATAGAGTACCTATAATGTGGACAGATAGACTGACAGACCATCGGATACATATATCGTACATTATAGTATATATATTATAATTATATATCATATATAGAAATATCTCATGATGAAGAAATTATTACCCTGCACTTTTTTTCCCGCCCCCCTCCCGTTTTGCCCCCTCCCCCACGGGGGTACTTAATATTTGTTCAGACTTATATTGTTTGGGATCAATCAGTGGGGTTGGGTGATTGCAATCTCTTAATTATATCTCTTTTCTTTCGAGAAATCACCAGGAAAGGTTTTGTCTGTGGCTTCCCCTATTCTTAGTAGCCTCTGATAATTCTTTATTTGAATGCTAATGGTTAATTGAACAGGCAGCAGGAGCTGTGACCCCAGAAAAGAGGGGGGGGGGGGGGTCAGCGGGTGGACACACTGTTCCATATCTTTTGATCTCCCTTGCATCCTCTAGATAATGGATCTCAAGCATAGGCTCAAAGATTTGTCAGGTACATTTTATTACTGTTTGCGGGTTGCGTCTATATTTTTTTTTTTTAGTTTCACCCAACTTTTTTTTTTTTTCCTTCTCCCACTTTCGTTTTGTTTAATTTTCTACCTCTACTAACTACCTTTCCTTGCTACTTGCTGCTTGGTGTTGCTGGGGTTTGGATTCTTTTTTTCTTTTATTTTCGAGAACCTTTTGTTGGCGGATACGGACACCCCAGACTTACTGGACTGTGGTAGTGTCTCTACTATCTTACTAATCTGAGCGCTAAGCAAGACACAATCAGGGCCGTGGTCTCCCTCCCTTATGAGAATTAGGTCCAAATCCACCACAGGGGGACGAAAGAGCACGGGCCCACGGAGGCAGCGGCTGAGCACAATAGGGGATAACATATAGATCTGTTCTTTCAGGAAGGGATTGTCGATAGTTTGACGATTCTTCATGATGCAGGCTAGTGAAGGGGTTTTCATATTTTATGAATTATTTACATTTTTTTCCCATTTACTACTTCATTTCCATGTTTTTTTCCTCGCGGCTCAATCATTTCTAATCTTTGGCCCAGATCATTACTATAATGATGGACAACAATTATAAATTAACTGCCACGGATTGTTTTTCCTCCCCACTCTACTTAATTGTTCGGTTCGGCATTAGAATATTAGATAATAAGAGATAGAGGGAGGCCTGGAAATAATATAGAATAGAGATAGAGAGGGAGGGGGAACGAGCGGACGGAGAGAGTGCGAGATGGAGGGACGGAGAGAGAGAGAGATGATGGATGGATCGATCGGATGGAGGAACAGACAGAGGAGAAATAAACCGCAGCAGACAGTCACAGAAAGAGAGGTAATGGATGAGGACTGGAAGATGATGGATGAGGGATTAGATAGATAGGTAATGTAAACGGACACGACAGATAGGTGAATGGTGGGTATGTTGGTGGGTGGGGGTTAGTTAAATGTTTGATGACAGCTAGAGAGATACCAGTAGATATAAGATAGACAGAAGACGAGACGTCGATAGGGACAGATAGAGAGATAAAA
>JADBJO010018588.1:17500-35023 GCA_016801955.1 Conus betulinus | reverse complement strand
GAGACAGAGAGGAGGAGAGCACGCATGCGTGCTGCCTGCGTTACGTGCGTGGTTGCGTGCGTTGCGTGCTTGTGCGCTCGCGAATGTGTGTTGTGGGTGTGTGTGTAGTGTGTGTGTGTGGTGTGTGTGAGTGTGTAAGTGCGTGCGTAAGTGCGAGTGCGAGTGTGTGTGTGTTGTGTGTGTGTGTGTGTGTGTGTCGCGCGCGCGCGTGTGCTGTGCGTTGTGTGTGCGTGCGTGTGTGTGCGTGCGTGCATTTGTGCACGCGTGCGTGCGTAGCGTTCGTGCGTGGTGTGTGTGTGTGTATGTGCGGTGCGTGTGTGTGTGTGTATGCCTGTGCGTGCGTGTGATTCAGCGAGAGATGAGAATGAATGAATGAATGAATTGAATGAATGAATCTTTTAATTGTAAAGGCCACCAGCCCACAAATAAAAACACATAAAAAGATCGTCACACATGATCAAGCAAAAAAAAAAAAAAAAAAATATGGTTTGTGCTTGACATCAACAATATAAATTTAAAAAAAGATGGCCGCCTCCAGAATTTGTGCGCGAATAAACCGGAACACGAATATCTTTTATACATTGGACATATCAAGAGAAAGTGCATTTCACTCTCTTCAACATCACAGCAAAAAGGGACAGCGAGAATCAGTATTACGACCAGGTTGAAACTTAAGAAAGTGGGACTTCAGAACGGACATTCCTATTCTAAACCTTGCAAAAGACGTTTCCTCACAGTTATATTCTTAATCAAAGATACGTACTCGGAGCAAAATAACATCCTGTTTGAAAAAAACAGGAATACACGTAAAAAAAATCATGAGAAGATAAAGAAGATCTCCAGTCCTGCTTAAAACAGTCAATAAGACGTTTGTTTAAATTCTGCTATAAAAAATTTTAACATTTCCAACACCTTGCGACTCCCAAACAATTCCAAACCCATATTTAAACACAAAACGTTGCGTACGTTACATGCCCAAGTAGAATAATTATGACGCTGCAACTCCAACAACATATTGTAGGCCTTTTTTGAGTACCTTGAATTATCTAATCTTGTCAATCTCAGCCAAAATTTAATACATCTGCAGTAAGTAGGCTACAAAGAGGGGGTACCTTCCAGTTTCCCCGTAAAATTAATTGTCTTGGAGACTTATAACTTACACCAAGAAATCGCTTCAAAGCTGTGAGATGTACTCTTTCAATTTGGTCTTGGACTCCGGGACAAGCCCCAAATTTCTGAACCATAAGTAAGGATAGGCAGAATTTGCGAGTCAAAAAGTTTGAAAAACACTTTTTTGGAGAGAATTCACACCAACAGACCACAATAACTTCCATAATTGCTGTGAAACACCCTTGCTGGCACGCCCAGCTAAGTCTTTCATGGTATGGTATGAGAAAATGAAAGTTTGGTAGACATA
Organism: Conus betulinus; assembly: GCA_016801955.1. Classification (NCBI taxonomy): domain Eukaryota; kingdom Metazoa; phylum Mollusca; class Gastropoda; order Neogastropoda; family Conidae; genus Conus; species Conus betulinus. Next base: position 33,606 of record JADBJO010018588.1, on the reverse strand, counting down.
AGAAATACCTAGGTATTTGTACATGTTAACAATTTTCAGTTCATAACCATTAAAATACACACTTTTCGCTTTTCACCAATAAAACCCCCTTTCGAAACACACACAATATTCGACTTGTCAAGATTCACAACAAGGCCCAAACGTTTTGAGCTTTCACAAAGTATATGTAGCTGGGTTTGTAGACCAATTACGGTGTCAGAAAAATAGAACAACATCGTCTGCAAATAACAAAATAAATAGTTCTGTTAGTTCTGGGGCAAGCTGAATGCCATGGTCTACCATGTTTGGTAATATCACAAGTAAGCTCATCAATAAAAAGTGAGAACAATACAGGAGAGCACACTTCACCTTGTTTTACTCCTTTAGGACAAAAAAAAATCTTCAGTCAGATCTCTCTCCTGCGCGCACACGTGCTTTGACAACTCTGTACATGCTTTGCAAGGCATAAAAATTTTACCATTCAAACCATGCTTGCGTAATACTTTCCACAATTTATCTCTGCAAAACCGAGTCAAAATGCCTTGCGAAAATCAATAAAAGCAACATATAACTTTCTGTGCCTTAAAAGCTGTTTTCTGAATCATAGAAAAGAAGTGTAAAAAATATGATCAGTGGTACTATGATCTGGTCTAAAGCCAGCTTGTTCCTCACCAATAACATTGTTCATTTCAATCCAGTCAGTAATACGCTTATTTAAAACGTAACTGTACAGCTGCTACTGATGTCAAGCAAAGAGAAATTCCTCTGAAATTATCTGGAACAGAGGGGTCACCTTTTTATGTAATGGTAGTAAAATTGACAATGACCAAGCATCTGGAAATAAGCCCTTGTCAAAAAGATTGTTGAAAAATTGCTTGAGCTTCGTGAGAAATGGTAAAAATCTGTTCACAACTATATTTGTAAAATTCTCCAATAAGACCATCAGGCCCAGCTGCTTTGTGATACTTCAAGGCACCAATAGCTGAGCGTATCTCGTGAGAAAAAAATTGGTACATTTAGACATTCACAATCAATAAATACAGAATTCCCTAGTTCACCAACAACCTCGTCAGACAGATCGTAAGAATCAACATCATTTACAGAGTTGAATACATTCTTAAAATGATCATACCACTGTTCTTTTGAAACATTTACACCAGTGGCTCCTCTTGCACGCACAGCACGTATAGTGTCCCAAAATTTACGTGGGTCATTGGAGCAGTTATTAAGATTATTAATGATACTATCACGATGCGTTCGCTTTTTATCTGCTAAAAGTTGTTTGTACTGTCTTCTTTTTTCACAGTAAGAGAGTCTATCTTCAACAAAGTTAGAATATTGACATTTGCGGAGACGTTGCCTCAGGAGTCGACGACTTTGTCGACACTCAAGGTCAAACCAAATCCGCAATTTTTCCCACACCTACAGTATGTGTCACCAGCATACTCTCACCAGCCTTACGTAGACAATCATTAAAACTGGGAAAGGGCCAGGTTCACATCAGTGTTTATCAGATCAGTAGCTACATTAATTTGTCTTTAATTTCATGTGACTGCATTGAATTTAAAAATATGTTTTTCATGTCATCTTTCCACTTATATTTACTTAGCTGTGCAGTTTGCTTTTGGCAAATGTGCAGTGGAAACAACAATAGTCGAATCGGCCACAAGAATTTAAGCTCAACAATTGTATGTTTTGATTCAATCAGGGGTACTACATTAAAACTCTGGCAAAATGGCAACAGGGTGCGGGAAACAATAAAATAATCTACAACACTTGAGCCATTGGGTGAAGTGTATGTGAAGTGCCCAGGAAACCCGTAAGATTTAACACCATTCAAAAATACACAGACCAAATTCTTCACAGACATTTAGTAACAGACGACCAAAAGCATTAACGGACAAATCACGAGAAACACGTGCAGTTCTCTCATCAACTTCTGGATTATCGTCTGCTGAATCAGTCAGATCTGCCAGATTCTGAATTGGATCACCAAAGTCGGCTTGTAGGGAGCCAGTTCTTGCGTTCAGATCACCACAGATAATGATAGGTAAATCACTATGCTCTCTCATAAGTTCAAGCAGGCAGTCCTCTAATAACGAAACACCATTATAAATGTCAGTCTCTTCATAGTAAGGAGAGGTTTCGGGTGGCAAATAACAGCCTACCAAACAAACAATCAGTTTCTGTAGCTAGAATATGTTTAGAAAGCTTCAAGGAGACAATGTTATCTATCTCAGTCTCTATTCTTTCAATAAAATTACATAAATTCTTTCTAACCAAAAAACCAACTCCACCTGATAAACGACCGTGAATGTTATCATTGAGCTTAACGCCCGCCGAATCAAAGACTTTATGACATGAGAACAGTGACTGAGGAATTGATTTAGTAAAGGTTCACAAAAGAAAAGCAAAATCATATTCATTTATCAAAAATGTGAGATCACATTCATCTGTGATGGTCCGTAAGCCTTCAACATTGAATGTCATAAAAGATAAAATTTGTTTTGAATTAGAACTAGTAAAATCACACCGTTCATTCCTGCTAACACAAAGTGATGAGCCTTGCCCTAACCCCTATTTTCTATTGTTCTGGCGCAGACTGGCGTCAAGCGTGGACTGACTGACTCCCTCTGAGTACGGTTTCTTGTCGTCAAGCGAGGATGAGCAACGAGGTTCACAGCTTTGACGTCCGTTCTGTTGGCTGCAAGGACCTCTATCATCGCTGGTAGTTTTGCTGGTAGTTTTTGTCACAACGTCACTGCCAGAAGAGTGCCGTCTTAATCCACCTCGTCGGTATGATGACCTAGATGACACGTCACGTGGTTGATCAGCCCGCGGGGCCCAGGGAGGAGTGTGAAGAGGCAGGCAGCGCATCTCCCCCCGACGGGGGGAAGCAGAACTGGCCTCGGGAGACGCCTGGACACCTCCGAGACCAAGAACAGTCCCAGTGCTCCAACTGCCCCGAGGACCGTAGTCGTCTGCGTCCTGAAGCGAGAGAGAGAGAGAGAGAGAGAGAGAGAGAGAGAGAGAGAGAGAGGGAGAGAGAGAGAGAGAAGAGAGAGAGAGAGACAGGAGAGAGAGAGAGAGAGAGAAAGAGAGAAGATGGCATACGTGTGTTCGTGTGTTTCGTTACGTGTTTGTGTGTGTGTGTGTGTGTGTGTGTGTGTGTGTGTGTGTGTGTGTGGTTTGAGGCGCGTGCTCGCTTGCAAGCGTGTATATATATATATATATATATCTATATATATATATATATGTGTGTGTACGCGCGTGTATGTGTGTGTGTGTGTGTGTGTGTGTGTGTGTTGTGTGTGTGTGTGTGGTGTGTGTGTGTTGTGTGCGCGCGCGCACGTGTACATATATTATATATATATATATATATATTATATATGTATATATATGTGGTGTGTGTTGTGTGTGTGTGTGTGTGGTGTGTGTGTGTATGTATATATAGATAGAGAGAGAGAGAGGGGAGAGAGAGAGAGATAGAGAGAGAGAGTGTGAGAGAGAGAGGAAGGGAGACAGAAAGACAACAGAATGACGAAGGGAGACAGAAAGACAACAGAATGACACTGCGCTCCGTTCTATCAAGCGCACTGTAGACATGTTCTCCTTATGTCAAGTACACAAATATTCAACACTGTTCATGAATCGTCTGCAGCATACATTTCACAATTACCATGGAGTCCAGTGCCCAGCAGGTCGATCGATCTCTTGCTGCTGTACATAGCAGAGCTCAACGTTCGCACTGCTGCAAGCTGCAGTACTTGGAATCAGTCATCTGGATGGCATGGAAGATGGTAGGCCTGAAGGAGATCTGTACTTACGTTGGGAACGAACGAACGAACGAACGAATGAAACTGGAATTTACGAGGGTAAAGTGATAGGCAATATATATGGGTTTTTTTTTTTCCACCGAGCCGTGGAGAAAAAAGTAAAGAAAACGAATGAAAGATCAAATGAATGCGACTACATTTAAAATGGAATAACAATGACAAGATCTTGCACAGTTCAATACTCATTAGCTATTGTCCATCCCATTGATAAACGAACACAATGGAAAAAAAAAAAAAAAAAAAAAAAGAAAAAAACCACCACCACCACCAACGACAAAAACAGAAAAAAAAGTGTGAACATAGGGCACAAGGAGTAGGGAAGGGGGGGGGGGGGGGGGGGGGGGGGGGGGGGGGGGGGGGGGAAGGAATTGGGCAAGATGTAGATTGGGGGTGAATGGAAAGGGTGGCATCCAGTGTATTTCAGAAATGGCATTATTTTTCACACACACACACACACACACACACACACACACACACACACACACACACACACACACACACACACTATGGATGCTGTAAGATATAAACTAGTTGTTGCTGGATAACGGACGGACCCCAGGTACTCCTTTCCCTCGGGCAGTACACCTGGGTCAAGGTATTTAGTCGTTTGTCGTCGGCGTTTTCTTCGTTCGTTGTTAGTCGTCTCAGATCAAGACGATCGTGGATAGCTTTGGGTTTTTTTTTTTTTTTTATTCTTCGCTTATTTCAGGGCTTGTTTGTGCGTTCTTTTACTAGAATGGCCAAAGTGTATGGCGACATGATTATCGATGCTAGTTTCGTAAGCATTATTCTCTGACTGCCTGTCTATGTTTCTCTCTCTCTCTCTCTCTCTCTCTCTCTCTCTCTCTCTCTCTCTCTCTCTCACCACACACACACACACACACACACACACACACACACACACACACACACACACACACACACACTAACCCACTCACTCACTCACTCACTCACCCACTCACTCACTCACTCACTCACCCACCCACTCACTCATTCACACTATATGTCCACCACACCACCCCCTCCCGATGTTTTTTTCCATCTGCAAGTCTGCCAGTCTGTCAGTCTGTCTGCATATCCCTCTCCCTGTCACTATCCCTCCACCCCCCCCCCACCCCTTTTCTCTCCTGTACATCATTCACAGGTCTGCTTCACTCTTTCCCCATGTATACGTGAAAGTACTGGTCAATTTCAGACATAAAGAATCCTACCCAACTCGTCCGTTCAGAAGAAAAAGAAAAAAAGGCAGATGTGCTGTGAAAACAACTGTATTCAGGTACCCCATGCCTTTGTTGATTTACATAATTATACACACACACGCGCGCGCGCGCACACACACACACACACACACGCACACACACATACAAAACACACACATACACACACATACACACACACACACACACACACACACACACACACACACACACACACACCTGCACACGCATGCACGCACGCACGCACACACACACAAGCTCACGCATGCACGCGCGTTCGCACACACACACACACACACACACACACACACACACTGTCAAGGGTAAAAGACCCTGTCAGGGGAATGAGGCAGGGACAGACAAAGAGCATAGAGACACAACACTGAAACCACTCACTATCTCCAGACCACTCCAGGAAGTACGGAACAAATAATATTTATTAAATTTTAGATATACAAATTTACCCAAATATATTAAACATCCTAATCACTCACACATACATTCCATTTATGAAATGGGGCACCTATCAAAGAAGAGGGAGGAAAAAGACAGGAAAAAGAATAACTACAAAGAAAAAAAAAAAAAAATAACCAAAGAAGAGTGCAGATCCTATCAGGAGCTAACTATCGCTAAGGGACAAAATAACCCGATAGAGGGGAGCCCCCCAAAATAAAACACCACCACCCCCACCCGATCTCACTGCCACCCAACCTATCACCAACTAAAGCTACCCCTAACAAATAGAAGAGGAAGGGGGAGAAACAAACTAATACAACAAACAGGGCATAACAATATACATTAGGTCACACTAGCGCACGCACACAAATCCACAGCCCATACACCACACACACACTTGCCACATAAACATATTTGTTGGAGACGGTCCCAAGAGTGTTCCTCTGCTGAGTAGATATCCGGAGCAAGACTGGCTGCTCTCCTCAGTGGCGTCTAGAAGACTCCTTCCTGCGCCGGACTCCTCCAGCACTCCTCAGGCTCGGCTCCGGTATCCTCCTCTCTGGGACCATCCTCCAGGTCGCCCAACGTCAGCAACTGTGGCCTATCTCCCCAAGACACGAAAAGCGCCCAGAACGGCGGATGAAGACAGAAGAGAGCTACTGGCAGGTAGCCCAAGGATTGAGATCCTTCCCAAGTTCAGCGGACTGCCTTCCGCCCAGCGAAGGGTTCCGGCCCGGTTCCGCAACTCTCCACGACGAAGTGGAAAAAAAAAAATATGGCTACCAACGGAGGACGTGGCCTCTTACCGGAAAAGCAAAAGCAAAAAGAATGAGAGCGCCGAACACTGGCATAGCGAAGAAGGTTCCCCCTCACCCCCTACATAAAACACATACTCACATTCAACCCACGCTAAGCATTAACAACACACTCTACGCACAGAACACGTGCAAGACACTTCCCTGCACAGTTATTAAAATGACAGCACACTGAGGGGATGCATGATCCACACGGGCGGTGCAAAAACTGAATGTGACAGAGGAGCTACCCCCCCCCCTCTCCTCTGCATTCCACATACTAGGTGTGAGCTGCTGTCAACCTCTGTGACGAACAGCCCATTAAAACTCAATAACATCGTCTTTTTTTCCTTCCAAAATACCTACCTCCTCTCTTTATGTTTTAGTTTTGCACTCCACAATTCATCAAATTTTGTTATGTTCTATGTGACAAGTGTATGGCATGGCCGCGACTGACCTTTTTTCCTGGGTACCTGATAAACAGGAATTCACTTGGTCGAGGGTACCTGATAAACAACAACAACTCACCTGGTTTGAGTACCTAATAACAGCAGTTCACCTAGTCTGGGGTACCTGAGAAACAGATATTCACATGGTTCTGGGTACCTGGTAAACAGAATTTCACCTGGTTCTGGGTACCTGGGTAAACAGCAATTCACTTGGTTCTGGATACCTGATAAACAGCAATTCACCTGGTTCTAGGACTTGGTAAACAGCAATTCACTTGGTTCTCGGTACCTGATAAGTCAGCAATTTACCTGGTACTGGGTACCTGATAAGGCAGCAATTCACCTGGTTTTAGGTTCCTGATAAACAAATATTCACCTGGTTCTGGGTACCTGTTAAACAGTATTTTACCTGGTTCTGGGAACCTGATAAACAGCAGTTCACCTGTCTGGGTTCTGGGTACCTGACAGATAGCAATTCACACCCGTTTCTGGGTACCTGCTAAACAGCAATTCACCTGGTTCTGGGTTCCTGATAAGGCAAACAATTCACCTGGTTCTGGGTACCTTATAAACAGCAATTCACCTCGCTCTAGGTACCTACCAACGCTTCAATTGACCTGGTTTCGTGTACCTGATAAACAGCCATTCACCTGGCTATCTGGGTACCTCATAAGGCAGCAATTCACCTGGTTCTGGGTACTTGATAAGTCAGCATTTTACCTGGTACTGGGTGCCTGATAAACAGTTATTCACCTGGTTCTAGTACGTGATAAGGCAGCATCTCACCCGGGACTGGGTAGCTGATAAGGCCGAGATGTTAACCTGGTTCTGACCCTGTGGTGTCACGTGGGGCAGCGTGTTCCGGGGTCACACCGTGTTGGCCGCTTCTCGCCTGCCCCCCCCCCCCCCCCTTTTTTTTTTTTGGGGGGGGGGGGGGGGGGACATACGGATATGTATTAGTCATAATCTATATTTCTGGTGTGCAAGAATGTTTGCAGTGCATTTGGTATTGTTCTAGAGATCGAGTACAGGACAAGACTTGTCTTATGCTCTGTTTTGTCTGTGTCCTTGGTGGTAACGAACCTCCTCTCTTCTAAATTTTGCTTCATTTGTTGGGCCTCAGTCACTCGGTTTTTTTGAAGAGAACGTAAATAAATGTTTTTTTTCCAGCCATGAATAAGAGCTGACCACTCGTGTGGTCCACAAGAGAGAGAGAGAGAGAGATAGAGAGAGAGAGAGAGAGAGGAGAGAAGAAAACTCTGTTGAGAGGTGTTTCAGCCCTGCTTTTTTTCCTGTCTGCTCGGCATTCTAGGAAAGGCTGGAACGTTGATCAATTTGGCAAGAATGCCACGAATAAAGAGCTGACCAGATACTCTAACCCTTTACACTGATCTAAAGCCTAAAAGTCAGGCTTATGTCACAGACCTTTTGGCAAGATGAATGGAATTCACAGATGGGTAACAAACTCTTCCAAATCCATCAAAACTTAAAGCGATGTCACCGTGTGCCACTAGCAGCCGTAAAGAAGACACTATCGTTTGCCATTGGCAATCGGACCATTCCTTATATACCTACTCGGATCTCTTTAAGGGCGGAAATGGTTTGTGGTGAATTCTATGTGATGGTCCTTTTCATCATAAAACATTATTCTTATGCAGTTCTAGGAATTACTGTACACTGCATCAGATGTGGGCACTACAAGCAGAATACATGAAAACCCTGCTCAGGTATTCCTACCTTCTTAGATGTTTGAGTTGGTGAAAGAGATGAACAATTGCCATCGAGGATTTGATGGAAGAACAATGTTGAGAATATTCCCTGTTTTAATGTGCTGTGTGTGTGCCTGCGTGCATGCGTGCGTGCGTGCGTATGTGTGTGCGTGCGTGCGCGTGTGTGCGTGCGTGCGTGCAAAATCGATGTCGAGAGCTGGCTTTTACGGGGCGACAGCCCTAATATAACCGTTGGGGGTTGGCCGGGCAACAAACAACATGAAAACCACTCAGAATTCCTGTCCTCTACCTGACGCCTTTCTCACCTGTGGCTGACCAGGGGGCCATGCAGGACAGAACCTCCTGATAGAGTGGCCATGTCTCCACCCCGGGGACATCCCAGCACGTGGGTAGCTCTTCAGCCAGGTGGGCTTGTGTGGTCCCTGAGAAAACTTTGGACAGACTTATCAAAGGTTTCTGGAGAGTGAAAGAAAAGTATGTATCATCAGCAAGTATTTTCTTTTAGAAGCAGGGACGGCTAGACACTATTTGTATTGAAGAAAGACAAATAATGAAAACTGAGATTGGTTTTGAAGTTTAGCGGGAGACGTATTTCTGGAGAGGTCATGAACATTAAGGCTGCAGTACACGAGATAGCACTGTAAAACAAGAACAAAGTAAGAACTTAAGTTTTATCTCATATTTTTTCGGTCTGTCTTGTCAGTCTTGATTTGAGTCGTTGTTGAATGGAATGAAGTGTTGGGTCGGCGAAATATATGTACGTTACTACCCTTGACATATCAATGTGTACTAATGGTGTTCACAAACAATGTGTAATAAGATGTCTCTGCCATGTGTAGTGGTTGTAGCATCAGAAGATGATTAGACAAGTGAGTGACTTGTGTGGTATCTTCAGTATCTGTTAATTGAGATTCTGTGGCACTGTTGATGCGATCTGAAATGCTGACATGACAGCATGATAAAACAGTGTGTAGGCAAATGGGAGCAAGGTTCTGCTTGGTCACACATTCTTTCCTTTGAGCAGCCACTGATTGTGGAACAGAAGGGGCAATGTAATCAGATAGAAATAAATTATGATCATTTCTAGTATTCGAGGACATTCTTCAGTACTGAGCTCTGTGTTTACATTTTTGACTTTCCTCTCTTGTGGTTGGCAACTTATATTTCCATGGGGGAAGCGACTCTAGAGGCTGGTGTTGGAAGTGAATACATTAGTGGTATTTGTCCCTTTTTTCCCCAGGAACATTAGTGCTAAAACACAGTCTTACATTGCTCTTTTGTCAACCAAAAGTACAACTGCAGACATTACACCCTGTAGAAACGTTGTCATCAGACTGGCTAAAAAAAATAACACATGCTTATTTTGATATTTTGGTTTTTATGTTAGGCTGAGAGAGAGAGAGAGAGGAGAGAGAAGAGAGAGAGAGGAGGTAGGGAGAGGAGAGAGCGAGGAGAGAGAGAAGGGAAGGGAGAGAGGAGCGGACGAGAGGAGGGGGGAGGGGGGGGGGAGGGGACGAGGAGAGAGAGGAAGAGGAGGGAGGAGAGGGAGGAGGAGAGGAGAGAGGGAGGGAGAGACGGAGAGTAGGAGAGGAGAGCAGGGCGGACCGGGAGAGAGAGAGGAGAGAGAGAGGAGAGCGAGAGGAGCGAGAGATAGAGAGGAGAGAGAGAGAGGAGAGCGAGAGAGAGAGGAGAGCGTAGAGGAGACGAGAGAGAGCTAGAGAGAGACTTACTCAAAATCAAACTTTGATCGTTTAATTGCAAAGGCCACCGACATATCTACAAAAGAGGTCTAGAGCAAAAAGAAGAAGAGAACACACACGCGCTCGGCGCTATACTGAAAATTATGAAAGAAAAATATTTGCATAACAAAATGTTCTTCCTAAAATTACTCTGGCATTTTTTATGTTAACTGATAACAGTTCCTCTCTTTGTTTTAGCGATCTGAAAATGAGAGAAGAGAAGAGAAGAAGAAGAAGAAGCAGAAGAAAGAAGAAGAAGAAGAAGAAGAAAGAAGAAGAAAGAAGGTTGTGGTACAGGCATGAAGGAGTATACAAAATCATTTATTTCGGTTTGGGTAGAAATGAACAAGTGAACTTTCCACCAATAAAGAAACTCTTATGTCCCTGCATATGTTTGAGAGACAGAACATTGATTGACTGATTTCTTAGAATGCTTTTGACGGTAAGCTTTTCCGAACACATGCACCTGGGCAAATTGCATACGAAAACTACAATTGATCTTAATTTGGAAATTGAGTCAAACCACTACTATTTCCAACGCCTTTAGATAATACGCAGATGATGATGCATGCTTTTTTGCTTAAAAAAATCAAGACAAAACACAAAACAACATAAGGATATATCGGTTTAAATTCAACAAACGAGACCCTTTCCACCTTTACTCTTTGTCTGATGAGCTTCTTTCAGGCGAGATGGTATACACACAATTTTGCAAAAAGAAGAATTGGACTTTATGAATATTTGAAAACTGAAAAGCTTCGCTTGAGTGAACGTACACTATCCCGTGTGGAATAAGACAAGACAGACAGGGATATTTGAAAAGTTACTCTGTCTCCCCCCCATCTTATCACAAGGGCTCTGCAATCTCTTAATGACAAGTGTGTTCACACCAACATAATCTCGGGTGTTAAAGAATAAAGCGTGGTATTATTGTGTTTCTAATGGACATCACTAATAGACTTTACAGACATGTTCAAATTACAATAGAGTTAGACATTCTTTTTTCTCTCTCTCTTCTTTCTTTATCTATGTGTTAATGCATTTGTTTATATGCACTTACCATGCAGAATTATATTTTTATATGAGTAGAGCATTAAAGAGAGAACGAAGGAGAGAGAGAGAGAGAGAGAGAGAGGAGAGAGAGAGAGAGGAGAGAGAGAGGAGAGAGAGAGAGAGCGAGAGAGACAGACAGACACACAGACAGAAAGACAGAGAGAAACAGAGAGAGAGAGAGAAAAGAGGAAATTTCCATGTTCGTTGCACTGGAATGGAGATGAAACGCTGGACCCTCCTCCCCCCCCCCCCCCCCCCCACACACACACAAGCATGACATGCACACAGATTGATGCACGATAATCAAATGATGATAAAATCCGGTTTCATATGCCTTAAATTTCCAAGGAATGAGTGGAACAAAAATAAAACCTGTCCTGAATAAGACACATGCCTTCAAAAGACAGACTTATATTTACAGACCAGGGGGTGTGGGTGGTAAGAATAATTCATCAGCCAGGCCTTGTTACTTAGATTTGTGTTCAAAGGGAAGGTTAGGAGGACCAGCAAGCAGCAACTGTTTCACTCTTTCAAGAGATCACCAGGCGTTTTCCTGGATTCTTACTGCTAGTGAGAGACGCTTCCATATAAACGAAAAGGAAACTCTCCAAAATCAAGCAGATCCTCCTGCATATATGAAAAGTGTCTCCCCCAAAAAAACTCAAACAAAGCACCCAGAGAAAGGAGAAATCAGAATCTGAAATAAAACCGTAGATCACAATCTGGCTACATACCAAAATGTTGAAAGTCAAAGACAGTGCCTAAAGAGGCCATTACAATCTGGCTACAAATCAAAACGTTGAAAGTAAAAGACAGTGCCTAAAGGGGCCAGTAAGTAAAGATCAAAATCCACATGGATTACAAACCATTTCAAGAAATCCCCCCAGGTTAAACACTGGAAGCTGCTGCACCAGCTTGCCGGGCTCCCAGGCTGATGCAGTGCTCAAGCACTTTCATCTGGCCTGCATTTTGATCAGGTATTTATCAATACTGCAATTCTTGCACAGTTTGCTGGTGAACTGCTAAAGATAAAACTGTATTGGTTGGGAAGTGCACGGGGGGGGGGGGGGGGGGGGGGGGGGGGGACATGTAAAAAAAACAAAACAAAAGAAAGTTCTTCAGATGTTTACTTTTTTCCCCCACCAAAATGGTATAATTGGTTCGATCCTTTTCATTTCCTTCTGTTGGTGGACATCTGTGCATCTTAAATCGACAATGCCTTTCAACACGCTATGGCGATTCTGCTCGAATCGATCCACCTTTCTACAGTGATAAAAGTATTTTGACAGATTTCGTTTTGTTGTGGGTGTAGCTTTACGTTGTGCACTCCGAGCAGAGACTTTAGTTTCTTTCCCCATTTCTTATGGAACAAAAAAGCATCTTCTGAGGACCAAAGGAACAATGACCAAATCGTATTGCACAAAATCCAGTTATCTTGCTGGGAAGTTCAAGAGCACTTTAATGCATACGCAGAAATACTGTGACAAGAGATACTGCTAGAGTCATATTGATTTGTATCAGGTGCCCACTGGATTTGCTCATTTTATATCCATGTTTATATTCATTTATGATCAATCGTTGCTAGTCTTCTTATCATCCCACCCTAATGTCAGGTGTAAAGCAGTTTAAATCTAGGAATCCAGTGCTACCCTGACTATTCTTTTCCATGTAACCTTCCAGATAATTCTGCCGTGTTTGTTGTTTTCGTTTGTTCATTTGTTTTGTCTGTTTGTTTGTTGTGTTTTTTTTTTTCCACATGAATTTTAAACTCAGAAGACATAGTGCCTATGAAAAAAAAAAAAAACCCAGTCCAATGGTTTCTTTACAATTGTCCATAAATACACGATTTTGCATACTATCAAGAACTTTTAACTTTCTGTTTTTTTTCCTAGTGAGGTGGTAGTGAGGCTCATATATGCAGCCAATATGATAACTGAATGTCACAATATAATACAAACTCAGACTCACAAGGTACACAATTACTACGATGAAAGCCGTAGTTCTTGTACGCAGCAGTGTCTGGTACTTTAGAGGACTGAGCACACAGAAACATCTTTCACAGGCAATCATGGCTGATATCACTGGTGAAAAAAGAGACCACCATAAAAAAGCAATAAGGTTGGCGTTTGAACGAAAAGTACGCTGGAGTCCATAGTACGTAGACATGAAAACTATTCCATAATTGTCTAAAAAGAATATTACCAGGGAAATTTCATTTTGCCAGAGACGGTGATAAAAAGGTTGACACGATCCTTCAAACTCTGTTTGATGAGAACAACCATGCTGCTGAAGTTTGCAGGTATGCCAACACCTGCACAAAGACTACGACACAGTTCTTAATTCTGCTTACAGCACCCTCTGCATGTTCGCTGACAATATTATGTGCATTGCCCCAAGGCAAAAACTGCATCTCACTGAATCTAACCTCCATACAGTCTTCGTAAAATGAAGTGTTTTAGAGTGTCACTTCGTACATAGTCGTGAGACACACACGTTGTCTCCATGTCTTTGTAGTTATTTGTGTTCACAAACAGAAGCGAGGTTACTACTCAACAGTCGCTAGGGATCAGTTGTTGAACATCGAGAGAAGTAGCAGATATTTGAAGTGTGTTTTTTTTTCTTGACTTTTAACATGGCACACTACGTGAGTTCCGTGAACTCGAATTGAGTCAGTCGGCAAGAGAACTCAAGTGCAAAAGGTGCATGCAAAGAGTGACCCCTAGATTAGAGGTAGACAGTGTTCAGCTTAGCTTTTGAAGTTAACTCTGTTCAGTCCACAACAGCGATTCAGTTCAAGTTCAGTGCTGCTGATTGCAGTACAATGCACCACTAAGCAATGAAAAGACGTCTTCCTGACGCAGATATGGCCAGCGGGGTCGGAATGCTGGCGTCTGGCTCTTCCCAGCACCAGGTACCGGCTGCTTTGGGTGTGTCACAGAGCGTTGTGTCTTGGATGTGGAATCGATATCAGGACACACGGACGGTCACCATGCGACATTCTGGCGGGGTACCCACGCGTCACTTTACAGCGAGAGGACAGATTCTTTCGTGTTCAGGTTCGACGTCACCCGTGCATTAACGTTTACAGAGCTGCGTAACGACCTCCAGCATGCAACAGGCAATCGACTTTCTACTCAAACAGCGAGGAGAAGGTTTCACATTGTGTGTGTTTGTATGCCTTGGTTTTGTGTATGTATGTTCATTCAATCAAATAGCCCGGTTGTGTGTGCGTGTGTATGTTCATCCAAAGTACACGAGATGGGCTCACAAATTCACACCCTCGCCCGAAAACCTGTAAGTCGCTCTCTGAACAACGAAAACGTTCTCTCTCTCTCTCTCTCTCTCTCTCTCTCTCTCTCTCTCTCTCGTCAACGTTGCAACAAAAATCCTAATGATTATAATAACTGTTCTTTTGTTTGTTTTAAGTATGATGCCTGCAGTTAATTCATTTGTTTATTGCTGATAGTATTTGAATCGACAACGTGAGGCGAAGCAGTTGGCCTGTTTTCATCATGCAATCGTCTGCACGCATCCCGTTTTTGCATAGTGTGTGCGTGCATGCATGCTTGCATGCGAATGTACGCGGGCGCGCGCGCGCGCGTGTGTGTGTGTATGTGTGTGTGAGAGTGAGTGAGTGAGTGAGTGTGTGTGTGTGTGTGTGTGTGTGTGTGAGAGAGAGAGAGAGAGAGAGAGAGAGAGAGAGAGAGAGAGAGAGAGAGTGCGCGCGCGCGTGTGTGTGTGTGTGTGTGTGTGTGTGTGTGTGCGCGCGCGCGCGCGCGCGCGCGTGTGTGTGTACGTGTTTGTGTGTGTAAATCTCTTAAATTTTCTCTTTTGATATCCACCCCCATACCAATTTAGATGTTAGATCAAAGGATTTTTTTTTTCACAGGAACATCCAGATCTACGTGATCATTGCAATGGTCTGTCAAGCAGCCGCGTTGCTCTGGGAGACACAAACTTCCATCACAACGGGCCACAAAACCCAGCCAGTGCAAAACGCAGCAACATCCTGACTGTGTTTAATCTCCCTCAGTCTGTCAATGAGATCACTCAGTTCCATGGCACGCATGTTGGTGAGGTGATCCATGGATTAGGGATGACATTGACCGAGCGGCATTTGTCACTCAAGCCATGATATCCAACGACTGTTGTATTACGACAGTTATCTCATAGTATTAGTCTCTCCTTTGCCCCCTCTAATGCACCAGGAAATACACAAGTTTCGCTCCATCAACGTTACACCCGCACATGAGCAGTCCCATGGTTAATTCTTCTGTGCATAGGCTAAGGAGCTGGGTGCCCTCCTTTGCTCAGTGCGTGAAAGCCAAACCCCCTCCTCCCCTTCCTCAAATGGAATGTGCAGCACGTCAGGTTCCTGCTACACTGCTGTTCTGGAACAGCTCCTTGAAGCAAAAGTCCAGAGACAAGAGAGCTGAGAGACAGTCCATTGAAACATGATGAACTATCCACAAACATATGTTTTGTCATGCCAAGAAAGGTGGTAGCGAATAGAAAAAAAAATCAAGATCTAATTATTATTCATAACAAAAAAAAAAAAAAAAAAAAAAAAAATCGAGTTTCAAGAAAACTAGCAACTTTTATCTTTCAGTGTTTGCAACCTTGACCAAGCAAAGCTAGATCTTCGGTCTTGTCGGTTTGTTGACAATGTCTATGACTATATTTCATGGAAAAAACAGGTTAAAGCAGATAGCTCGTAACATAACTCCCATACACTGATCATGTTCATTGTATATATGTAATACACATTTCATGCTCAATGGTTTTCATGCAGTATCAAAATAAAAAATGAAAAGGTTAGGTTGATTTTGACTTTTTTTTTTTCTTCTTAAGAC
>JADBJO010018588.1:0-5000 GCA_016801955.1 Conus betulinus | reverse complement strand
TTAACCATTTTTCTGTTGAACATAGGTTGCATCTTTTTGAAATGTTGTTGTATGGTGATGCCCTTTTTATGATTTTCCAGGATATGTTATAGTTTATTTTTTTGTCTTTAAGTCTCCAATATATTTGCTCAGTTCTGTTTGGTTTTTGTATTTTTCTTTGTTGAATGACTGTTATGGTTTGCGTATATCTGGTTTTGAAGTGATTTTTCAGTGATCCCTATGTATGTTTCTTTTTCATTTTCTGATGTCACAGTGGCTTGGTATACAATGTTGTTATAGAGGCATTTGTTGCTTAAGGGACACTGTTCTTTTTTTAGCACAATTGCAGGATTTCCTTTCTTCACACCCTTCTTTGCTGTGTTGCTTTTCATTTTGTGGATGAATCAATTATATTTTTAAGGTTAGGCATGCATGAATATGATAGTTTGATGGTGTTCTTGTGAATATTTTTGGACAATTTGTGTTCTTTTGGGAAGGATGCTGTCAAAAATTTTGAAAAATTCTTTTCCTACGTTTGTTTTTTTTACTCGTCCATCATATGGAGGGTTGTACCATGTGATTTTCCTTTTCCTGCTTTTTTTGTTTTGTTCATGTTGTTATCTGGGTTGTATTGTAGTTTGTAGCTGTAACCACTTTTTTGCAATGCCTCTTGGTATTCTGCTGCTGCATTGTTGAATACTCTTTCATTATGTGACAGATTAGATAATCTCTTGTTTATGCCATTGGGTATGGTTTTTAGTATAGATGGTGGGTGGTTGCTATTGATGTTTACATAAATGGGTGTGTCATTAGGTTTCTTGTATGGTTTATATATGTGGTTGTTGAGGTCAAGTGTTATGTCTAAGTAGTTCACTACCTTTTTGTTTGCTTCGATGGTGATTTTTAAGTTATGGTTTTGGAAAAATTTGTTTAGCGCGGCGAGGCCGTCGTCTCTGTACAGTCCGACTTGTTTTCCGAGTTGCTTTTGGATGTTGGATAGTATAAACAGTCCGACTAGTTCACATGTTTCGGCACCGTCATACGATCCCATGGTCACATCAAATGTTGAGTTTTTATCCGTTTTCTTGATCCATGTATCATTTCTGCTGTAGAGTAAAGTTTTCTTGGTGTGAAAAAATGATTTCCATTTTCTGACCCTGTTATGTCTGTGTGTTTATTAGCAAATTTCAGAGCTTTAGTGAGTAGCTCTTCGTCTATGGATGGGTAGAAGTCTACTATGTCGAATGTGATGAATACTGTGTTCTTTTTTTGTTAAGGTTTTTGAACCATGGGATAACTTCATATGTGTTCTTCCAGAGGTTGTATTCAGTGTGTTGATTTTATATTTTTTATGGCTTTTGTCTAAGATTTTCTTACTTATTTTGCCCAGTTCAGATAGTGGTTACAGCTACAAACTACAATACAACCCAGATAACAACATGAAAAAAACAAAAAAAGCAGGAAAAAGGAAAATCACATGGTACAACCCTCCATATGATGGACGAGTAAAAAAAAAACGTAGGAAAAGAATTTTTTCAAAATTTTGACAGCATCCTTCCCAAAAGAACACAAATTGTCCAAAATATTCAACAAGAACACCATCAAACTATCATATTCATGCATGCCTAACCTTAAAAATATAATTGATTCATCCAACAAAATGAAAAGCAACACAGCAAAGAAGGGTGAAGAAAGGAAATCCTGCAATTGTGCTAAAAAAGAAACAGTGTCCCTTAAGCAACAAATGCCTCTATAACAACATTGTATACCAAGCCACTGTGACATCAGAAAATGAAAAAGAAAACATACATAGGGATCACTGAAAATCACTTCAAAACCAGATACGCAAACCATAAACAGTCATTCAACAAAGAAAAATACAAAAACCAAACAGAACTGAGCAAATATATTTGGAGACTTAAAGACAAAAAAATAAACTATAACATATCCTGGGAAATCATAAAAAGGGCATCACACATACAACAACATTTCAAAAAGATGCAACCTATGTTCAACAGAAAAATGGTTAATACTATGCAAACCATACTTAGCAACCCTAAATACTAAAGTAGAAATAGTAAACAACTGCAGGCACACAAATGGAAATCGTTGTCAGCAAACGCACCCTGAACTGTAAACAACCCCAAAAAACCGAACAATACGTGCAGCCAATCCGCACGTGCAAACAGTGACATCAGGCCATATAACACCGGCAGTAGGCGCCCCAAAAACCATCCTGACGAGAGCGCTGGCTCGAAACAGATCTGTTGGTTTTTAAAACTTCCTTTTATCACCCTATTTTAACAACAAATATATATATATATATATATATATATATATATATATATATATATATATATATATATATACGGGATTTAACGAGCAATGAGATTTTTTTTGTGAAGCTACAGATCAGCCTTGAAGTGTGATCATTACAGAGCCAGGTACTGGGAACCATTGCCTAGCCATTCTTTCTTCATTCGTTCGTTGTGATTTGTGTTTGACAGACTTAAATTTGTTTGATTCGTTGCGATTTCAAATGAATTGTTATAAATGCTGATTGTGTTCCAGTTTGGTCGACACTACAAAGGTGTCTGTCTTCTTTTGTCCTGCTCGAGTTCATACGTATTTTTTTTTTTTAGTCATTGTTAAGTTATTGTAAGTACGGAAGAATAGTCAACCTGGGGCGTGCTTTTTTTTTCCCTACTACTAATAACTGGTCAACATAGCTTCGTTTGGTTACCTAACTGATGGCTGATGACATCTCTCAGAAGATCCAAGAAAAGCTGTTCTATACAATTATCACCGTTATCACTACTTGTGCGACTGGACTATGATTTAGTGATAAACAGTAGAGCTTGACAACTCTGACTAGTGACACGTTTGACATCCCTTGTATCCTTGAATGGGTCCTCAAGTAAAGCTACAGACACTTCCCTTAGCATTTAATACTCTTTCAATAATGGCTTCATTTCTTTTTCAACAACTTATTTCTTTACAGCGCTTTCTTCTCCTTTTACTCTAATATCCCTGATGGCTGCTTTGGGGCGCAGGTTTTTATTTTATTTATTTATTTTTTTTCTTTCAACTCTTGTTGATGATGAAAATGCCATGACTTATTGACGTTTGCACTCTTGGAGATGAAGAGCACCTCAGACATAAAGACTTGTGGTATATCCCAATCTGATGCCGAAGGAGCACCGACACAATCACCTTTTCTCACTGACGAGTCCGATTCCATGGAGGAAAACCCTTCGAGCAGGCAGATATGAATCGTTCTGCCCCCAAGATGGACCACAATAATGCCAGCTGTTGCTGGCGAAGGGTCTTACATTCATGTCACCTATATATATATATATATATATGCTGAACAATTAAGTAGTGGGGGGGGAAACAAGTGCAGGTTATATATATATATATATATATATATATATATATATATATATATATATATATATATATATAATGCTGAACAATTAAGTAGTGGGGAAAGCAAGTGCAGGTTATATATATATATATATATATATATAATGCTGAACAATTAAGTAGTGGGGGAAAACAAGTGCAGGTTATATATATATATATATATATATATATATATATATATATGATAATGCTGAACAATTAAGTAGTGGGGGAAAACAAGTGCAGGTTATATATATATATATATATATATATATATATATATATATATATATATATGCTGAAACAATTAAGTAGTGGGGGAGACAAGTGAAAACAAGTGCAGGTTACATATATATATATATATATAATGCTGAACAATTAAGTAGTGGGGGAAAACAAGTGCAGGTATATATATATATATCTATATTAATGCTGAACAATTAAGTAGTGGGGGGAAAACAAGTGCAGGTTACATATATATCTATATATAATGCTGAACAATTAAGTAGTAGTGGGGGAAAAAACAAGTGCAGGTTACATAATATCTATATATATAAGCTGAACAATTAAGTAGTGGGGGAAAACAAGTGCAGGTTATATATATATATATAACTCTATAATTGAACAATTAAGTAGTGGGGGAAAACAAGTGCAGGTTACATATATATATATATATAATGCTGAACAATTAAGTAGTGGGGGAAAACAAGTGCAGGTTACATATTATAATATATATATATATATATATATAATATATATATATATATATATGTGAACAATTAAGTAGTGGGGGAAAACAAGTGCAGGTTATATATCTATATATATATATATATATATATATATAGAATATATATATAATGCTGAACAATTAAGTAGTGGGGGAAAACAAGTGCAGGTTATATATATAATATATATAATATATATATATATAGATATATATATATATATATATATATATAATAATGCTGAACAATTAAGTAGTGGGGGAAAAACAAGTGCAGGTTACATATATATATATATATATATATATATATATTATATATATAATGATGAGCAATTAAGTAGTGGGGGAAAAACAAGTGAAGGTTACATATATAATATATAATGCTGAACAATTAAGTAGTGGGGGGGGAAAACAAGTGCAGGTTATATATATATATATAATTATATATATATATATATATATATATATATATATAATATATATATATATGCTGGAACAATTAAGGTAGTGGGGGAAAACAAGTGCAGGTTATATATATCATATATTATATATATATATATATATATATCTATATATATATAATGCTGAACAATTAAGTAGTGGGGGAAAACAAGTGCAGGTTACAGATATATATATATATATACTGCTGAACAATTAAGTAGTGGGGGAAAAAACAAGTGCAGGTTATATATATATATATATATATATATATATATATATATATATATATATATATATATATATATATATATAATAATGAATATTATTAAAACGCCTGATGTTGTTTTAATAAAAAGTGCTCAACCTGGGGGAGCAAACATCTGTTAAAAACAAGTGGTTTAAAACAGTTCTAAAAAAATATCTAACAAATTTGTTGCGAGCAGTACGCTCT